>OZ024818.1:27864467-28087467 GCA_964017055.1 Chloromyia formosa
AACATGAAGAAGATAATGATGATCATCAGCTGCGATCAACAAAGCGTGCTAGGTTTGATTTATAATGAAAAATATTTCTTGTAAATTAGCTCATGTCTCAACTGCAACGGTAAGTCTAATTTTCATAACAAAATAACTAAATGTAAAGGCAAAAACGCATCTGATTCCCCTAAGAAAAGTTGATAATTTTAAAGTAACGAAAATTAAACCATAGTACCACGTAAATATCAATTACACGGAGGTCAGGATGTTACTTATAGCATGAGAAAAAGTACCAAAACGTACACATATTATGGTTCGTTTTTGCATTAATGCATTCGAAAACTTTGTGAAACTGATGTGGCGCCACATATCGATATAACCAATGCGGTGATAATGCGGTTAGGCGGACTTCAAACTTTGAAGCGCTCTAGAAGGCGCAATTCTGAGCAAAATGCAACGAAAAAAAAGCAATATGTAGGATTCTTTGTGCTCTATGAATTTTACTTGGGGTATTTTAGCACTTTTCCTTGACAATAATGAGAAAAAAAACAAAAACTAAAATTATTGCTTATTTATTTTGCTTTATCGTTCGTTATCTGGAAAGCAATCAGTCATACTCAAAAAAAAGTGAGAGTAACTTGTAGAGCACAGTAAAACCTTTAAAATGAGCTATGAGTCGACCTTGTAAGATCAATAGTTACTGAGTTATCGCATCTTATAGCAAAACAAACTTTTTTACCGTTTTTTCACTCTAGCAAAAAAGCCACATATGAAACAGAGGTCGAAAACTTCAAGTTAAGCTTTTCTAGACCCTCCCTACATAATACAAAAGAAAATTCGTTTGTAGGTTCACTTTCTTTTATAATGCGTTTTCATGTACGTAGTTACTGGAGTATATACTTTGTATAGCCTAGTCATTAAGTGTTTATAGGAACTGTTCTAAAGCAAATTGTTGTGTAATTTTAATTTTTTTTTTTCATTAATATTTTTTGGGGTGCAATTTGGTGAGTTTCCTACCAAAATTTGTTTGTGTAATTTGAGTTACAGCCAAAAATCACAATTTAAAAATATTTTGAAAACGATTAACTCTAGAGAAAAATTTGCTGAGGCAAAATGAAAAATCTTGAGAAGTTCAATAAAAAAATTCTCGCTACTTTTTCCGTATCTTCAGTAGCTTTCGAGATATTGCCACTTGAAAAAGTCTATTTCTCATGCTTCTATTTTTTGGCACTGAATTTAGCCATGGCGAAGGGGCCATCCGAAATAACCCATATGGATACTTACATTTTGAACCGAAAGTGTCCATCTGAAAATAAACGAATTAAGCTATGTATGGACCCTATCGGTTTCAAATCGATATAAGGCATGCGAAAAAACAAAAACGAAAATAGTAGTGTCCACGGTAAAAATGTGTGGGCTACCGCCCTTGCACCCATACTGTTTGTGATACTGGTGGTTGAGATCCCTTAAGCGCAGGGCGAGCGGAGCCCATTCAAGGGATTGTTGCTTCACTACCCTCAGTATAGCACATATAGGTACCTGGAATATTTCGTTATTTTTTCATGGACTATTTCGGTTTGGAAAGAATTGCGCTCGCTTCGAACCACCAAGGATTGAGATCCCTGGTATGTAAGGTCAATGTCCGTCGTTTCACTCGTTCTATACGTAACAACATATGGGATGAATTTATTGATAACTTAATCAGCTTTTTTTTAGGCGAGTGAAATAATAAATAAAGTAGTTATCTAGATAATTGCGAAAACAAATTTTTTTCTCAATTGAAAAATACTATTTTTCATACTTTTAGGTATCTGGGTAACTAGTTATACCCTAGACTTATAGTATAGCGAACACCAGTGTTTGGTTGATGAAAATTCAAAATGACATTTAGTATATAATAGTGGCCATCATGGTCGCCTATCCTCTGAGCCATTGTCTGTAGCAGCCATTAAAATTTTGAATTAGCCAACAGAGGAAGTGAGTATTACAAGTTGTGAATGAGTCAATTTACGAAGACGCCCCCAACTTTGCGGCATCACTTTTACTCAAGAGTTTACTCCAGTCAGAAAGTAATAAAAGTCACGCAATCCAAGAAAATACTAAACATGGGATTGGTCAATAAACACCATAACAGATGCACGTGCCTATTCGCAATACATACCCTCCCTCAGTACGTTCGGTTCTGCCGTGATTTTTTTCAGTTTCTGCGAAAGTATTATGCTCAATGACATGAAGACATTTATACATACTTCTCAAATGTGTTAACGCATTTCTGACTCCAAACAGAAACGTGTCAGGTAATCCACGTTCTGAAGAGTTGTGTCAGTAGCAGTTGATGCACTTTTGCTAGGCTGACATAACATACGAGTACTCGTATACGTAACTTAATGGAAAATTATTTAACTATGTATTTCTGGCCGATAATACATAAACATTTCTAGTACAGCTGCTATCGATTGTTTCATCGGAGTTTTGAGCTTTTACTTGAATTGCATGAGTTAGCTCAGTGCATTGAGACATCAGTTCATACCTTCATCAGAACCCACACTACAAACAAAGTTATCGTAGTTAAAGGATTTGTAGAGGAGGTAGGCCATTCTTTAGTCTGATTATGCCCACCATACTAAAATTGAAGCACCCTCTCAAATCATCTACCAAAGTTAGAGCTTATTGCGTTTATTCAATCGGGAGTTCTACAGATACATTTAATTATTATACATATTTAGGAGAGGTATGCGCTTCCTTGACCGGATCACGCCATATCTACAGAGGCTCCCTTAGGTTATTAAATTATTTTCGTTAAGGCAAAAATAATATACCCTATACCTGGTAAGGTCTATGGTATAAAAAATAAATATTTAATAACTGTGTTGCTTGATAACTTCAACGTCGATATACTTGTATATGATGGTTTTTCTGCTATCAATAAATTTTTGCGATTTCATAAGTCGTACTAGATAGATATACAAAAGAACGCGCCTAGTATTGACACTAATTAGGCTCTTCGTCCATAGGCGCAACGTGACTGCCATCCGACTTAAAAAAAAAAGAGTCGCATACGCTTTGGAAGGGGGTCGCATTATAGTCGGACACGAAATACAACGCTGAATCTCGTGCACTGGTGCGACTGCAACGCAACTCGAGAACGGCAGAGTACAAAATGGGCGCCAAGTTGCGCGTCGACTCTCATCCGACCTTCATTGGTTTCTGGTGTTTTGACTTTTGCGTACTTATTTAAAGAGAATTAGAAGAGTTGCGTCAATGGATGAAGAACGGCCGACGCGACTTTCGTGCAACTGATGCAAGCAAGTTGGGTTGCAGTTGCGTTGCAATTGCACGGAACCGATGGATGAAGGCCCTTAATTAAACGTTTGGTTTGACTTAGCTGCCTATCTGGGGAATGATGCTGACATTTGGAAGTGAATCGGATTCACTCTTTTTCAGTATAAAGGTGCGTTTTGCTAGGCGCACGATCGTCACACATTGTTCACGATTAGCGATTATGCCATAGAGCACGGGGCACTATTTGTGTGTATCTTTTTGATCATCGCCTGTGATCGGCGCAGAGTGGTGTCAAGCAAAGCGGACCTTTAATATCTTCAAGTTAAAACAGCGCTTACCGTTTTTATCTACATACATATATATAGATAATCTCTTTACAATTTATTTCAAACACTGTGCACTCTATCGTATTTGTACAATATATAATTCAGTTAGCGTATAGCAAACATTACAAACCCCTAAGGTATGAGCAACAATTACTTATCATGAACTTTGTTCAAATAACACTCGTTCAGTCATAAGGTTTTCAACGTGTAATTGTGGATATGTCGTTATCAGATTTCATATGTTGGAGTTTGATAATTTTTCTGTGACATCATATCCGAAATTAGGCCATGGAGATTGAATGACAGTAAATAATTAGGAAGGTTTTAGCTGCGATTCGAAGTGCGAATTGCGATAAGAGTACATAGACGCACACTCCTCTATTCGACAATCACTTTATCAGGGAGTGTCCAATGTTCACTTTTATCTCAATAATTTCTGCTAATGATAACACACATACTCTTACGATTTTGACTCATCATTTGTTCAATTAATGCTCTGTATTGCATACATAACATACTCGTATGATGGTTTGAACGTAAAGTTGAGGTCTTTCGGCAAAGATAACACCTAATCGACTACTATTTTTTATATGAGTAAAACAAAGTAAGTTCACTTTGAAAGTGTTATTAAAGTGATATTTTTTTTATTTGGCAATGGATCGAAACTTATAATGCCATCGGTCATATGATCGATAATATTTTCTCCAGGCAACCATTAATGCTGTGTAGAGTAATTAGGTAATTGACATTGAAAATTGATTTAATCAGGGTACAAGTCAGCTGACGCGCTTGGTGGCGATCCTCGGCACAAACAACAACTGCCTGTGGGTACTAACAGAACTCCCGCTGCGCTCCGAGCTTAGCTAATATGAGGCGGCTATTACACTCTAAAAGTTATTTTAAAATATCTGTTATAAAAGATATTTTGTATAAAAGATATTTGTAAAAGTTCTTTTATAAATATCGTAATTGCGTAATAGCCGCCTAAGAAAAGATTGACATGAACGTTGCTTGTGTCAAGTACTTTTCTTACAAGCTGTCGCACCTTCCCCCTTAGGCGGCTAATGCCATTCATAAAAGTTCTTTTAAAATATCGTTCATAAAAGATATTTGCAAAGGAACTTTTATAGTGTAATAGCCACCTAAAGACGGCGCGGATAGAAGCAACATGCTAGCAACTGCAGGTCCGAAAAGTAGAGTGCTATTGAAATGTCAACAAGGCGTAGAAATGCCAGAGATGCGGAGATGGAGGAGTCAATGCAATTAACATCAGTCAGCTGATGAAGTTTATTTTGAGTTTATTGAATGTTCATTTAATTTCAATGCGATATTTTCTATATTTTGAAGTTTTATTTTGCTTAACGTGACAGGTTTTGTAAAACAATTAATTTAGAACCAATCAGTCAACAATTAGAAAATAATTTTCATTCACGCCATCTGTTGGTATTAGCTCCGTTCGATTCATTCGGACATGATCAATTTTGATATAAAAGTACTGATTGACCTTTGATCCAGGTCTCGTATAAGATCAAATCTGGATCAGAGTTGCAAGTGAATTGATTGAACGTCAAATGTTTCGGCAATTGCCCGCGCTGTGGATTATCTGTTTGGTGACCTTTTGAGATCGTTCGTCACAGATCCAGGCCGTTCGATTCATTCTTGTTCACTGTCCGTTTGCCTTGAACACGGCTATTGTTGATCAATGTTTCACATATTGCTGAACTTTTTCAGTGATTACGTTGAACTTGTGATAATTGTCAAACTTACCTCAGAATATAAAATTTTTGCAAAAGATTTGAAGAACAAAATTTTCGTACAAATTTTTGTACAAAATTATGCTAATGTGAGGATAAATTTTCTCCAAAGATAAAAAGGTTTCTAAAATTCTGAATGGTCCCCAAACATTTTGGTAACAGATTTAAAAAAATTTGCGGGCTATTCACTATATTTTTGAACGGAAATAGACGTGTGACGGCATTGTACAAGAATTCATTCATTCAGTCGGTCTGTGTGTTGTCAACCGGTTCTTGTTTTGCATGCAGATGATAATTAGTGGCTGTGAAATTGTATATCAAAATTTATAATTGTGTCAATACGGATATTTACCCACAAATCTTTGGAAGTCTGGATGCCACAGCGATTACTAAATAGTTTAGTCTGCTGTGTGCGCGGTCTCATAAACCGCCGTGTGTTTTATTTTTCCAACTAAACTATTTAGTTGTTTTGCGAACTGAAAACTTTTCCGTGTGCGCGGGCTCTAAAACAAATTTCATCGGCTTTATTTGTGGGTACAATCATCACTCCTTTTATGCGTGTCATACGGATCGGGATAACTTCGCATAAATTGAATTCACATAAATCGAAGTTCTACTGGAATATATAGATAGGGGATTTGGACCGAAAAACACGAATAAAGTACTCTGTTATATGAAAAGAGACGCTTGAAGGCTAGTTTATATATATTATATAATACTGTTCGAAAATTAGTCATTTCTTTGTAGAAAAAATCCCTATTTTACTTAATTCAGTATTTTATCTTAAAGCATCCTGTAGTTGTTTTTTTTTATCCTGTACTTCAGCATATAAAGCTAGAGCTTCGTCTAAAAACCGACATGCATTACCGAACCGAACCATCATTTTTTCACACCGAACCACGTTAGATACTTTCATAGGAACGTACGGATAATTCTCTTAATTTCCCTATATACATACATATATTATATGTATATCCCTAGGTTTCTATGAAGATGACGTGGTTCCATGCGCCCCAAAAATTGTTAACCTAAACGCTCGACAGAACTGTGCTTTTCACGCCACCAACGGTGTCCAGCTCTACGCTTTTCAGCATATTTTCCCTCCTTTTGGGGAGTACCAGGAAACCCAGAAGAGGAGGATAACCTAGACAATGTTCAAAAAAAGGAAACGCATTGCTTTGTAAGGCGCAAGCCATTTGGGTCGCAAGAGTTTGTGATTTGTTTGACCTGCGGCACAAACCGTAAGTGTAATTTCGCCCCCAATGGCATTTTTCTAAAGGCATCTTGTTTTTACAAAACATGCTGCTGACAAATGAGATTCGGTTTTTCTGATGCATGCGGTGAAAAAAAAAATCGGATAGCAATTGACAGCAGCATGTTTTTCATTCTGCAATAATGGGGCGACCGGTAGCGCAGCGTGTTGAGGCATTGGTTTCATGTTTGGCTATCGGCGCTTCGGGTTCGAATCCCGTCCACGACGACGTTCGCGGCCATGGATGTGCAGGAGGTGCATGCTGGCAACTGCATTCTCCGAAACCAGTTTATGCCGACGTTAACGTTAACTGGGCCACATGGAACAGTTGACGCGCTATGCCCCACAAGGGTTTAGCGCAATTGAGAGAGAGATTGCTGCAAAAATAATACGATTTTACTAGATTGTTCTTGCGGCACAAACGGCATGTGTATCCTGTGCTAAATTATTTATTCATTTCGTGTGCAAATGTATTGTATTTGTAGCGCGTTCGTTAATTTTCGATGATCACATGCCGTTACAAATCGCATGGGTGACGCCGCAAGGGAAATTCGGTAAAAAGATCACATACCCTTGCGACACAAACCTATGGTATAATTTGTGTTTCTGCCCGTCCCGATGCACAGCTGCGTTTCTTATCGCTACTACTCGTATAATTGCTGTCTGGAGAAAATGAATTTATCGTTGCGACACCGCATAATACTCGTACCATATCAAAGGCCTTCGTATAAATCGAATCGCATAAACTGCGTAAAACTAAGGATGGCTGTATTTGATGTTTTTCATTGTTAGTCGGTTTATTCACCAATATTTTATACTATATTACTATAATATGTGTTACTGTTTCCTGTATTTTAGTTTTGGCAATTGGTTAGCAAAGATAATTATAGTAGGATAGGGTAAATGTCCTAGTCAATGCAAATCCATTGCCATCTGTTACCTACTATGTTTAGTAAATAAATAAAAAAAATATTCTTGAATTTGGCGTACTATAGTACATGTTCATTAAATTGGAAAAAAAAAAGTGGATAGTAAATTGCTATATATGTATGTTAGGTATTTTATATACACGCGTATATGTGCTGCAAATTTTATTCATTTTCTTTTCCAATGGTTATATGAAATTGTAGCGCCATCATTAGTCCGTATTTTGATATATTACATTATTTTTCCTCTTAAGAATGAAACATTTTTGGTTAAGATTATTTTGGAATATAATTATCAACATATAAAGTCGACTATGTCGATTTTAATGGATATTTTTTACAAATTACCAACCATTTACTGGTAAATTACTAATAATTAGCTAAACAGCAAGTGCCATCGCTCAATTGAACGCTTCAGAAAACCTTGAATAATATAATAACCGAATGAATCTTTATAGGTGGGATCAATCTTTTATCGAACCGTGCTCAATTGATGCATAGCAGTGAAAAATTGATATCCCTTCATGTAACCGAATTTCTGATATCTACTCAAGTAGACACAATGACTTTCAAAATTATTGGTACCGGATTAGACACAGACACACACACATTATTTAATTTGAATGATTTGGTAGATATTAATTGTGGCCATTGGCCATAAAAGATGTCGATAAATGAAATTGGCCGTGAAATTTATAAATTATTGTCAAATTTTGTTTAATTAGATGACATTTCAAATTAATTTCAATGAAACGGTTCTGAATTTCATTTCAATAAATTCACTTCAGCGTAATTAAATTATATCTATAGGTATATCTTAAAAATATATAAAAACAACCGACAAAACAACAAAAGGTATGATACGAGTATCGTTCACCCTTCGCGAGTGACTTATGGTACATTTGCCACTTTGAAATTAGTACCATAGTAAAACTTGTTCCGATTTCACTCTTCCTATGAGAGAAGAAAAAGATTTTCTTGCTTGCTTTTGGAACGGTCGTTCCTATGACAGCTATGTGTATGATAAAGTAGTTCAATTTCAACTAAATTCGGGAATATGATTTGATTAAAGATACTACTGATTAGTGTGAAATCTGAAAAAGATATATTTAGAATTAAAAAAAACGGGTTTTTGGAACAGTCGTTCCTATGGCAGCTATATGACGTAGTGGTCCGATTCAATGATTAGGCTAGGGCCAATGAGGACTGCAGCATTGAATCTTGTGCTTTAACAAGGCTTGATAGCCGTCGATCCCCTGGACCCCGTGTGATAACCATAACCGAACCTTAATGGTTGGTTATGATTCCTCAGGATGCTGTTAAAACTTAATGGATCTTTTTTGCTAAGTATAATGATGTGGACGGTTATGATATTTGAATTTAATTAAAATTTAATTCATTATTTTGTGTTATTAAACAAAAACGCAGTATGGACCTGGATTGGTTCTTAATTTTTTATTCTTAAAAACAAACAAAATACATCATTTCCACACGACGCTGATGATTTCTACTGCCGGGACCGTCGACACTTGATCAATAAATCGGTTCCAAATTGGTTCCCCTCCTCCGATAACGATATCGAATAGTTTAGTCATCCTTTTATGTATTTCATAAAATAAGGGGTTAAATATTAGTGCCATGAGGAAAATGCTAAAGATCGATTTTTTTATTACTACATAAGCTTTAATTTGAGATAAGTCAGTTGCCTGCCCCTAGGTATGATAGTTACTTAGAAAAAGAAGAAATCAATTTCTTAAAAAAAACAGTTTTTTCCTTACTTCGCTTAGCCATTATAATAATACAAATCCACCCACCACCATTCTCCGAAACTGGTTTATGCCAACAAAAGTCACCTGGGCCACATGGAACAGTTGACGCGCTATGTCCCATAAGGGATTAGGATAATTAAGTGAATTATCAAGGTCGTCGTAGAAGAAAATAATTGAACACGTCTTGTCCGTATTACATCGTGGATACGAACAATTATTCACCAAACAAAAATTATTTCCAACATGATAATAGCAAATGAATGTAGTGCATAACTACTAGATTTTAAATTTAAATGTTATTTTTGCCG
Source organism: Chloromyia formosa (assembly GCA_964017055.1). NCBI lineage: Eukaryota > Metazoa > Arthropoda > Insecta > Diptera > Stratiomyidae > Chloromyia > Chloromyia formosa. Next base: position 27,874,067 of record OZ024818.1, read on the forward strand.
ACTACACATATCAAATTTGTTAGCCCATTAATAATGATTTATTTTTTTTTGCTTTTCTAGGTAGGCTTGCTTTCTGAAAATGTATGTCAAAAATTGACTATATCTGTTTTGACCGCATGATATCAACCTCTATTGGGTAAGAACATAAAAAAAAATATTCGAAAATTCCCAAACATTCAAATATACTATATTTTAATTATTATCGCAGTCAATTCGTACACACAACGAAAGAACTTTTTCTCAAATTATGCAAATTCCATAAAATTTCCCTTGCTTGCAAACAAGCTTTCAAATTTCATTGCTCTCTACGAAAAGTTTACGAACACGACGTATGCATAATTTATACTGGATATGTACGACGATGATCTCCCATGAGCAATAGTGAGTTTCTCATCAATGAGTGGTAAATGCAAGCACTAAGCTCTGAAATTTTCACCTCATAAGGGAGTAGCACACTTCGCAACGTCCCGCATCTATAAACATAATGCACTTTTGAAAATTTTGTTTCGTGAGCGAACCAAAGGGAAACAATTGATTGACGTTGAATAAAATTGAATACAAATGAGTTCTATTGGAATCATGCACGTCTGCCCGTAACCCCGTGATAATACCGAAAAGAAAATGCGTCTACATGTATTTCGGACTTAACACCTTACGAATCATCTACAAATCAGCATCTAGCAATGCGTTGAGTACGGTTCTCTGCTTTACTTGCTTTCAAGATTTCGAGAAGACTTTCGACATACATATGTGCGGCTTTGCGCTGGAGAGCATCCCTGGGAAGCTTATGGCTATTATTAAGGCAACCTACAACGGCGCGAAATTTCGCGTTTTTCATAAGTGTAAGGTCCCGACACCCTACAATTATGCAAAACGCGAAATTTCGCGTCATCATAGGTCGTGGGACAGATGCGTCCTATTGCCCAGAACCGAGTACGATGGCGCGCAGGAATAATTGACGCGCTATGCCCCACTAGTGGTTAAGGCAAAGTAGTCAAAGTGCAACAATTTTTTCGGTATTCTCGTATAACCAACACGGACTCAAGTAAAAAGTTAAAACGTACGGTTGGTGGGTGCCTGAGATGCATTCGAGTTTTCTTGAATCGCAGTGGCATGTTAGGTATGTACACGGGAAAATTTGTTTCGATTAGGCATGTTTTTTTCCTTGTTATCTCCGTGCGAACAACATCATACAGTGTTCATAGAGCCGTTTTCACAATGTCTTTATTATTATTCAATTCCCCAAACCCCTTGTGGGGCATAGCGCGTTCCATGTGGCCCAGTTGACGTTTCGACGGCATAAATTGGTTTCGGAGAATGCAGTTGCCAGCATGCACCTCCTGCACATCCATGGCCACGAACGTCGTCGTGGACGGGATTCGAACCCGAAAGTTCATCCTATAGATAAACGCTAAACGGCACCCATCCTCCAGTTAAAAATTTATCGGACGATAATTACAAACAGCTGATACAGGCTGCTGAGATTTTGAACTATTTGCGTTTGCATATTCCAATGAGACAATTAAACTGGTCACAAAGAACAGAGTTCTGGAAATTCATTCCATGGAAGAGGATTTGATTACAACTCAGCCGCAAACTAATGCTGAAAAACGGTACAGACGTAAAATAGGATAGAACAGGCGGAAGAATTCCGCCAAGAAGATCAGCTGATTTTCTACTGCACTATCATATTTTGAGCGTTGCATACGCTAAGGTTTTAATTTAGTGTCCCAGATAGGTTACTGGCAGTTTAACTAGACATTGAGAAAACGGGTCATAGTGGCATTAACAATGATTTTATTGAATACCGGGTGTCGTATATATCGTCTGAAAACGACATATGACTTGTCAAATGGCGGGTCATCAAATGTTCATCTCTCTTTCGGAAAAGAATAAAATATATGTATATGGATTTTAGTATAAATATTGAATAAAACTTTCCTAGATACTAAGCTCTTTATTGACTACAATATTTTGTTGTCAATAAAAGACTTACCGTCCGACGTATCTAAAAAAATGTTGTCTCATTAACATTACTATAAATATTTTTTTTATCATGTAGCGAGTAGTGTTCATACAAAAAACACCTGTTTCCCAGAGGTAATCATATCTCTTCATCAATAATTTTTTTGTAACTCATCTTACTACAAAACCTTCGAATCTGAAGCAAATCTTTTGATATTCCTATTTATTTTATTTTATTTTGAGATAAGATTCATTTTTGTCTTCTTGACATTGAAATTTTTTCAGCACCCACTCTTATTTAAAAATATTTCACCTTTCTCGCGATAATTTCGTCCTGCCACGAATGCAATTAAAGGTGTGTGTTGTTTATTATTTTATATTCAATATACCTGTTAGTGAAATATCTGCAAATAGTATCTATGCTTTAAGGCTGCCATCATTTGTAGATGACAAAATTAAAGTTTAAATCACTATATATCAAAATCAGTGCACCTTGAAACACACTCATTCACCACATTTTTGAGTGGTGACACGGAAACCTTCCTAGCGTGAAATTCAAGAATTCATCTCTTGTTCCTGTTAATTTTAATTTTTTCCGTTACTTTCACGATCATGTCTTTATGACATTTCTTAGATATTTCTCATAGTAATTTTTTGTCTTGTCAGTGGTTGTTGTGGATGACATGCTTTCAACAAAATATGAACGGAAAAATTTTAAAAAAAATGTATCAAATGGAACTTTTTCCCATCTGAAAATGCAAAAATACCAGATTTGCTGGGAAAAGACAATGATATGTAAACATATGTGTAAGAGTATAACATAGTCGATGTGTGATACATTTAATAAGACGAAATACTTTTGGTTTGATATATTTCGTTGCTCGTATGATGTATCCCGGTAAACTATTTTAAATACAATTGCTACACATTAGAGCAGGCACAGTGCCATGTCTTGCCAGAATATTGGACCAGAAAATCTATAGAGTGCATTAAATCAGAAACAAGAGAAAGCAATTCAAGATCAGGCATGTTTGATAGTTGTAGACTCACAAATAAGTAGCGCCATGAGCAAGTCATGGTCACAAGAAGTTTGCTAGACAGTATCTCTGAATAAAAATATTTGTACAGTGAAAATCTGAAAATTCGATCATTCCATAATTTTATAATTAAATTATACAAGTATTTGTAGTTTGAATGTGAATTCAAGTGAAAGAAGACGCATCCTATCAATAAACGGGCACCTGATACGCTGATAGAGCTGAATTCAAGATACATAATTTTATTTAGTTATAAATATTTTTCCGACCGATTCCCGAAAGCTAGAGTCTAGGGATCAAAAATGAGTTTTCAGAAACGGACGTAGTTACGAGCTTCGGGAATCTATTACAAGTCATACTATCTTTATTTTTTTTACTCTGAAGAGCTAAACCTAGCATGTGCGCTTAGTCTAGGAGAGTATGTGTCCGTATACCAGGCAGAGATGCTTGGCTTGTTGCATGCGTTGGACCACCTGCTTGAAGGTCAGGTGCGGGGGAACAAAATCCTTATTGCACTGGACAACCAATCGGTGATCAGACGCATGCAGCAGACGAACATAAACTCTAAACTGGTACTAGAGTGTGTCCAGAAGCTCAACACGTGTGCGTCAGAAGATGAGGTTACGCTGATGTGGGTAAAAGGACACATAGGTACAACAGGAAATGAGGCGGCGGATGCCCTAGCAAAACAGGGATCTGCGGCAACTTTCATTGGCCCAGAACCCAGAGTTGCTCTGGGGAACGGCATGATTGGAGCGAAGGTTGGGAAGTGGATGGACTCCATGCATCAACAAAGAGGGCAGGAGCTAGTCACTTGCAAACAAGCTCGGAATGCAATGACCAGCCCTTTAGGCAGGGAAGCGAGAAAGGTACTTAGTTATAAACGGAGTACCCTAAGCTGGATAACTGCCTTGGTCACAGGGCATGGTAATTTTAAGGCTCATCTGGCCAAGATGAAAATCGGGGAAGATGACGTTTGCAGGCTATGCCTGGAGGAGGCCGAGACGGCAGCACACATTGTGTGCGAATGTCCAGCACTGGCTAGCCCGTGGTTGAGGATCACAGGCAGGCACACGATAAGTGTAGAAGCCATGAGTGAACTCAGCTTCAAACAAATGCTAGCAATAACATTGGACTCAGTGATGAAGAAAGAGGTCGACAATTATCAGTCGACATCTGGAAGCCACTGATGACCGGGAGGGGGCGAAAAGGGACCCAAAACGTTAGTGGTCTGCTTCGGCTATCCCCCAGAATATATAATAATAATAATAATCTTTATTTTTTTACAGTTAAATCTAGTACTGTATTGCATTATTACATTAGATGCAAAAAAATCGTCAGTTCCATGTAATAAATGCGCTTCGTTCTAATTCATTGTGAAATCTCTTCTCACTTGTCTGTAAATCCACTGTCTATTCTAAATAAAACTTTCTCTATAAATTTACATCGATATTGACCCCTGGCGATGTTGTTGCCAAGCCGTTTTCAAGTTCATGTCTAAATGCACCGCGCTTTTCATCAATGTCAAAGTCAAGTGAGCAGCAGCATACAAACCGTACAATGTGTAGACTTCATCAACTAATGGTCGCACCACAATATTAGAGTGGGCCGTGCACAAGTTCTCGTCTAGGGCCACTACTGTTTGCAACAGTGCAGCGATCAAGGGGAATAAATTAATCCACGAATAGCAGGAAAAAACACTTGTTAACAGTGTGCATAAAATATTTTGTTCAATTGATGGATGCATGATGAGTACCTACCTATATTTGATGTTCACTAAATTACGCGAATATTTATACGATAGACAGGGTGACATTTTGACATGATGGTGCTCCGAATATAGAGTCTGTCGGTTGGGTAGACAATAGTTTGTGCATAATAAATAGGAGCTATTGTCATAAAAAATTGGCAATCACATCAGTATGCTGCGGCTTCCCGCTTTGAATTAGATGTCTGGAGAGTCCTGGACACTAACGGCTGCCATTTTGGGAGGGCTATGCAGTTTGCTATTGTCTGGGTTATTCAAGAGATCTCTATAAGCAACTTGCCGTCCGAGCTTTATTAATATTAAAGCAAGCAGAGTCAGACATTTGGCATCTCATAAACTTATGTCATAATTTGCCCCTCCGTCTTAGGTGGCTATTACACTATAAAAGTTATTTTACAAATATATTTTATGAACGATATTTTAAAAGAATTTTATGAATGCTACATATTAGCCGCCTAAGGGGGAAAGTGCGGAAGCTTGTCAGAAAAGTACTTGAAACAAGCAGCGTTCATGTCGCAAATCTTTTCTTAGGCGGCTATTACATTATAAAAGTTATTTTAAAATATCTTGTATAAAAGATATTTGTAGAAGAACTTTTATAGTGCAATAGCCGCCTTACATTAGATAATATAGCTAGGTGTCTGCAAACGTGCACATTATGATGCACCATCAAATGCTGAAGGTGAACACTATCAAATTAGTTTGCACCGATTTGATGCACGTTACCCCAACGTTTGTGGTGAGCTTAGTAATTGATTTTGATTGCACAAAACCATTATACGCATAATGGGAGTGAACTGCAAGAAGCCCTGCTGAATTGATCTGTCCACAATGTGATCACTAGAGCGCGATTGAGACGAGCCCCAAGACTACCTGCTGTTATGCAAATTGGATGCAGAGATAATTACGCTTTCCACAAGAAGCTCCTCGACTTTCTCGTTTGCGGTTGTGCATCTTGTCATAGATACACCTGAAAATTGTGATTATTTTTCAATTATCATATTACAAATTGACGAAGTACAGGAAGAGTACCCGTTTTGGTTTGGAAAAAAAGCTCGTCTTGACAAGGGATAATGGGTTTGCTTGGATTGTGCTGTAGAATGGTAGTAGTTCGATGGTAATAAACAAACTAAAAACATGAGAATTGGATGAGGTGTTATGAAATTGTTGAATGCGGTTAATGCTTTCTGTCAGTAGCTTGGCTGTCTAACCGTCGCGGTGGGTCGTTATTGGTACGAGTAAGTGCCTTAATCGACTGTAAGCACCCGTGTATTGGCTAGCGATATTTGATATACCGGGGATGGGTTTAAAAGTGATCAGACATATGTAACTTTACTAGATGTGGCGGTTTGAACAAACATATTGCGGTAGTTTTTACGATTTATACTTTAATTTATTTTTAACACACCTTTGTACAAGAAGGAAGAAGAATCTACGCCACTTAGAGCTCAGGTAGTGTAACTCAAACCATGCGTTCACAAAAATAAACATACTTCAGGCATGTTAAAATAAATAAATAAAATAGTTACAGTAGATTACGCAACAGACCAGCCATTAGACCATGTATCAGATCAGATATTCGTTTTCTATAATTATACCCTATTACCTTACTAAGGTATAGGCTATCATACAAAATAGTTTTTTTGCCACAACGATTTCATTTGTAGGAAATTTTATATAAATAATTTTTGCTCTTATTTATTTTCCGAAAACTTATTGCAGTAGTTTTGAAGTAACATCCAAACAACTATAAAAGGAGCATGTTTCGCCCAGCTTCGTGTGGTTTTCTCGGAACGCACTCCCCTCGGAGGGGAAACTTAGAATAGTCATGTTGGGACTCAACTGAAGCGATTAAAACAATAACCTTTACCAGGATTTTTTCCGAACGGATACACCCAGTCACTGGCTTAATAATCCAGGAGATCCTTGGACCTTGGAGTATATTTAGGTAAGTAGGTAGATAGAGAGGCTGCCGTGACTGACACAGCACACATAGTAGATCACATCTGAGTTGTGCTACCACTGAGAAGCTACAACCAACAGTCCTATGCAGCGAACCAACCGGAGCGAATTTTGAATTGAAGTTTTTGACTAATGTGAACGCTTGATATATCGATCAATTCGTAAAAAAACGTAGGCACCTAGAAGATTTCTTCCACTCTTACTCAGCGCTGGACAAGGGCAGAACAAATGAAAAGTGCTCTCCTCCTCTTCCACGTCATCGCAGCTCCTGCAGAAGTCATTAAAAGGTAACCGGAGTCGTCTTGCATGCTCATGACTTGTAATGACACCCACAACAGTTCACGTATATTGTCTTCTCAGCGACAACAGTTGTGTGTTGAGGAAAAACTATCACCTATGCTACACGACATCAGCAAGACAGGTGTACACGGGGTCTTGGAAGAACTTAATGGTACCATCAAGAAAGTCGCAGAGAAGGTCATGGGATACAAACCCCGTGGCGCAGAGAAACGAGAAAATTTAAAGTTGACGTTCAAAGCCCTGTAGATGTACAATAAGTGAGGGGAAAACGTCAAACTGTCGAGTAGTAATGGACATTTAATTGCAATGGAGCAGTGGAACGGTCCGAAACATGCGCATTGCGTGCGAAATGGTGACAGTGTGATTCCCGCACAAAGTGTGTGTTTCGGCGCAACTATGAGATTCCTCCCAGCGGTCAAGTTCCTTCTGCACACGCAATACGCACGTGGGTTCGTAATTTTTAAAAGACTGGTTCGACTTGGAAAAAGATACCTAGTTGGCGTGTATTGTCTGTACAAGTAATATGTAGCACATGAACGAGTTGTTCTTATTGAATGACTCAACAAAATAAGCGAAAGAGTCGGCACAATGATATAGGTGTCGGCTCGTTCAATACAAGAATGGAACATTGTGAAACGAATACCCAAACCTGTCCTCCGACAGAAACATCGTATATACATGCTCCCAAAATGCATGAATACTGCTCAACGCATACAGTAGGCGCGTTCTTGTGCGTATCCGTAGTAGGGTGGAGTAACCACCACGCATTATACAAACAACAAGTCGCTTGTTGTTGCTCCACAGATGTCGGATATATCTTGGAAGAAAGCACAACCCAGTTCTTAATGCCTGATTCTTGCAAGGGCCGGGCATTTTCACAAGAAATGGATAAGAATTTCCTTCTCCGCCTCGTTTCTGTAACTCCGGCAGAATATGTTGTAAGGTATACCCAGTCTGGTCGCGTGCGCTCTCACTGGTCAATAACTACGATTTTTCGATTCTGATCACGTATTTTTGGTAACCATATTTTCTTTTACACCACCTCTGAAAAAGTAGCACCAAGTAAAGGTATTATATTTTAAATACCAATCATGCGGTGTATACCAGGGGTATTAATTCACCGAATGGATAAAAAAAAGGTGCATTATCTAGCCATTAGTGTTAACAAGAGCCAAACATTGTGTACTATAGCTTTCTATTTGTGGCATTTTTAGTTCATGCAATATACGGATATCCATTCCCAATTCGTTTTCTTAAACAGTTATAGCTAAAAACGTAAAAAAAAACATTTATAAGGCCCAAAATATAAGAATTAGACCTTAAAAATTGTTGGTTGCAAATATCCATAGGCTAGACGCTCTTGGGCACTTCTAGGAGACCAATACGTTTTTAGTTTTAAGAAATGTGTTAAGATGTACAAGTATGTATTTTACATTTTATTAGTTTTTCCATGATTAAATTTACAGCTCTTCCCACCTAGGTGCCGTGATAAGATTGATTAATGTCAATGCAAAAAAAAATGTACCAGGAAATCGACAAACACTTTTTTCACTTTAACTGGAACCTGCTCATTATTATTTAAATCTTCTTTAGGCAATTTTTTAATAACCCCTGATATAAAATTCAATTGACTTCTGATTATTCAATGTTGTGCACAATAAATTGTTTACTACATGCGCTTTTTTGTTTCGTACAATGATTGAAGAAAAAAATGTTAATATGACCTAGCAATACTTTTATTATGATGTTGCATGCCAATTATCAACTGTTTATCGAATCGCATTGCCACTAGTACTGGATTTGACTTGTAATTAAGAACTGCGAAATGCACGCACGGCCTATCGGTATCGTTGCATATTCTATGACGATATTGACTAATCGCCTTTAGTTAGAAATACAAAGTACTTGTATGTTTAGCGAAACCTTCACTAATTTTTCTAGTGAATATGATTATTAATGAAGGTGCATGAACAATGTGCAAACATGTTTTAATACAGTTCTAATTAATGCTTTGTGGAGAAAATTGGTTGCATTTTCTCTGTGAATGGTCAGATAGAAACTACATATTACGTATATTGTGCGAATCTCTACTGCGGTACAGTTGAGTTAAATATATTAAGCCTGCTCTTCTGGATGCCTCCTTTTGCCCTATTCTTTAGCCATTTTTGCCATAACTCACATAGTTCAATTGTAATTTTTGTGACACTTGGTTTCAATCTGCACACCAACTCAGTATGCGTCGGTAGCTTAGCTCGGCAACGTACCGATCATTTTTTTGCTACTCGAAACACGGTTATTTGAGGTTCAAGCCCCTCAGCGAGACAAATACTTTTTTATTCTCAAATTCCCTCTATTTAATTTCTCCAAGCTTAGTGGTTTCGTACGGATAGAAGCACTCATCAGGTCTTGCATTGCAATGGACGGTCTGGTGGGCATCCCAAGATGCCCGTGAGGACGGAGCCTAAGGTAGCGTAGTGACTGTGAAGGTCGGGCTGTGCCGCCTGGCGAAGAAAAAGACCTCTCAACGAGCTAAGCAGCGGCCTATGCTTGCTGTAGCCAAGTTCGGGAGACATGGGCGGGGCTTTCGCCGCCCTGTCCTTTACGTATTAATAAACATGCATAGCCCTGGGGAAAACAACACAAACAAAGTAGGTAAAAATGGGGAATAAAAAAAAATTAGGATGGAGTGGTTGGCGGACGGTTCACTTGCCCTCGCACTCGCATCGAGGTCCAGATGTAATAGGACGCTCTGGTTTCGTACCACCGACATATCACTACTCATCAAGTGCTGTCATCGATCTGCCGCTGGAAGCAGCATCTTTGGAGCACCACAAAAGTTTGTGAAATCTGTTAATATAAGGTGTGAAGGCGTGATTTTTACTTCAAAACTCGACCGTGGATGTCTGGATGGTGTGAAGCATCTTATTAACTCATTACAGGGGGTGAAGAGAGAATGAGAAGTGGAGATATTTGTTCCCAAGCTTGGAAAAACTAAATAGAGGGAATTTGAGAATTAAAAAGTATTTGTCCCGTTGAGGGACTTGAACCTCAAACCACCGTGTTTCGAGTAACAGAAAAAATGCTCCGACGCGTTTACACACTGAGCTAAAGGTCGCCTCTATATTGATCTGGTAATGGAAAACGCAAAAAATCACAAGACATGGGTTGTTGCCGACGAAACAGCGCGGGCATCATTCGTCCTTAATTATTTACAGAATTAAATACTTCGACTGATGCTACAAACTATGCAATGGATCAATTTTTAAAACTTCCCACAACAATTGCCGGCTAGACTAGATGTTAACGTCACTCACCATTTTGACCATTTTGAAAACTTTTTCACGGCCACTACGGGGTTGGGATTGGAAGCGCCAGTGTGCTAACGGTATCTTAACAGAATGTTAACGGTGCATTCAAAGTATATTAACGGTGCATTAATAGTATGCTAATAGAATATGACCAGTCTATTAACAGTATGCTAACAGTTAATTAACATTATGTTACCAGTCCATTAGTGAAGTGAAGTGTGAAGTAGCAGTGCAATAAAGTCTAAATACATAACCTAAATGCGTAATTCAGCAACTCGGATTCATAAACACCATGAATGCACTGGTTTCTATGAATCCTTGTTGCTGAATTACACATTTAGGTTATATACTTTCAGGCGGCCAGAGCCCCACGTCGGGCTGTTGCGCCACGATGATGATGATGATTTTCACGAATCTATAACGCAATGACATAAAGAATCATTGTACAAATTTTCACATCATTCTCTGCAGCGGTTTAGAGAGTATAAGCGTTAGCGTTCGCACATACACACACTTCAATAGATAATTAATAATAATTATTGAAATAAATTGGTTATATTTGAGAAAAGGATTTTTTTCATTTGGGAAAAGATTTTTTCAGTTGGGATAAGGTTTCATTCAATCGTTAATGTTAATGCACTGTAAACATGCTGTTGATGGACTTTTAACATTCCGTTGACATACTGTTAAAGCAGTGTTGACATACTGTTAATGGAATGTGAACTTTCTTTTGACAAACTGTTAATGAACTGTCCACATGCTGTAAGTGCACTGTTAACATACTGGCGCTTTCAAAATCAAATGCTATATTTGTAATTTTAAAAGGGTTGCGTACAGATGAGGCTACTTCCGCAATGCAAGTACATAATTGAAAATTATATATGTGTACAATTATTGACATGCTTAGGGCAACGCATATTTAAACATCATAAAACAAACAATAGAATACAATGAATGGCTTGCCTTGACCGAATTATCTTACAGGATAATTCCTTCAATACTACCATTTTATAATTTTACTCATCATGAATGATCCAGCAGAATTTTGAATTTATACATCTGCAATGTTCACATCTGGAACTTCCAACATGATCTTGATTGGCCATTTAAAACGTTTTATCGAACATTTCCTCATCTTTCATGATACGAGCCGAATTGAATCCATGCAATAAATTGAAAAGACGCCGTACCAGCCAAGAGTTGTTATCATATAAAAAGATAAAATTGCGAGAGACAGATCGACATATCTAGGCATTCTAATCGTAATGACTACAAAGTTTCATATACCTATTCATATACGAGTACTAAGAGTAATACATTTGTATGTTGGTAGTATTTACTTTGAATAGTTAAGCTTCCTGGCCTCCAGTCTAATCACATGCATGGCTTGTTATAATCGAAGAAATTAAATCAACTCTTCAATCCGCAATTTTGCGTACATACATCATCTTGGTCCAACGATCCAAACGGAGTATATTTAATCTTACGCCGTCGTACATTCTACTCGTATACGACGGTGTGGAAGAGGATGCTTTCAGATACTCGGTGTCTTAAAACGCCGGATGCTATCTTCAAAGAACGACTCCGGACACTAACGATGAAGCCCCGGTAATCATGATATGATGTTTATAGATGATGTCTCTTCACTTGGAGCAACCTTGAAAATTGCATCCGAACATTAGCTTAACTTTAAACAGAAAGGAACAATTGATCTAATGGCTGTTATATGCAAATGGTTAAGAGTTAACTCTAAAAATGCTAAAATATTACTTTCATTATGCTTGATTATATAGGGTGTTCCGCTATAGATGGTAAATACTTTAGTGGTATACAGTACCGTCCATTTGTAAAAAGTTTACACCAAAATGGGAACTCTGTCTTTAACCGTTACAGAGTTATAACGATTTTTGTAGATTGTTCCAAAAAGCTAGACTTACTGACCAAAACTAACTTTTACCAGTCTCTGGGATAGTGAAACGAAAATCTATTCGCAAATTCCAAGACTACATAAAGTTCCATGTGAGATAAATCTTTCCTGGTCTCGAAATTCACCGCAAGCACTAAGATATAAGGCTTTTAACATCGAAGAAATTTAAAATTCGAACGGCATATATGTAAATATCAGAAACTTAGATTTGAAAATTTACGAATAATACGAACTAAAAAAAAAATGGTAAAAAACGAACATAAATGGAAACTACAACAAATACTTCAAAAATCCGTGTAAAACTAAAAACTAGACACATAAATTTAAAACTGCGGGTGTGTTCGAAATGTCCTCCCCATGTTGGATACAAACTTGAAAAAACTAAAATATATACAGTAGAATCTCGATAATCCGGCAATCGTTTTGCACACCAGTGCCAGATTATAGAGTGGTCAGGCTAACCTCTTGAATTTTTTGAACTGGCCACTCGATAATCCGGCATCATTTACATGCTGATCACAGTAGTTGCGGATGGCCATAAGGGGTTTGAAGCTAAGGCAGCTCATGTCCTTGAACCGACAGAATAACTCATCATTTTTTAACGATGCTTGCAATTCTTTGCAATGAACTACAGGTCGTAGCAGAGTAAATTAAAGATAAGGAAAATTTAAAATAGAAAATCCAAAAAAAAATCGGAAAATGTAGAAAAGTGAGAAAGTGAAAAAAAATAATGGAAAAGACATACAAAAATTTAAAATAGAAAATAAAATATATTAAATATGTACATATACTGAATAAATCATCGAAAATTAAAAATACTTATAAAAAATGAGATGTATGGAAATTAAGAAATGGAAAATGAAAGTATATACATACGAGTATATGGAAATATGGACTCTGGGGTATAGAAATTTGAAGTAAAAATATTGAAAATCAAAGTCTATAGACTTATGATCATCTCTTTTTGAACTTCATTCTTATTTGCCTTTACCTATTGATTTTTTTATTGTGCGACTGGTGCCGGTACGCCGCGGAGCAAAGTCGTGCGACGTCACATACTTCTAATTGGATCAGATCAGCTAACATTTCGAAATGACCTACAACATATTGCTAACGAAAATATTACGGACTCAAACTATAATTTCTTATCTCTTAAGACTCTAGTCAAACAATATTTCGAATATAGCTAATTTCAAGGACGCATTTACCTTAAGTAGTCCGGATGGCGCAACGGTTAGCACGTTCCCCTTCTACGCACTGGGCCCCGGTTCGATTCCTACTGAATACGGTAGTTTTCGATAAAAAAAAGGGGATTTACGTGTCGGACTATGAACCCACTCAGCTGTTAAATGAGTACCTATTTATGGGGTAAATAACTCGGTTGAGCGTGTTGCTGATCACACACCTCTGCGCAGGACATGCCGTCACGATCTAGAAAATGAGATGATGCTAACTCATCTCGAGGCCATGGTTCAAAAATGGACTGTTGCGCCAGTTATTTATTTTTTATTATATTTACCTTAAATCCAAGCTTGTCAGTAAAGGAATGATCTGCACAATGGCTCTCTGGGCACAATCAGCGACATAATCTAAGAGTCTGGACTCACTGATTGTACAGACGTATTTTAAAATTTTTGAACATATTGATTTAAGTGGATGACTAGTCGCGTTATCCAACAGTAGCAAAGCTTTTTATTGGAAGATTATGTTCTTATAGCCATTCCCTTACTTCCGGGACAATATATTTAAAAAGCCAGTTTTAAAACAAATTTCTCGTCATCCATGCACTTTGTTTGCCCAAAATAATGAACTGGAAGCTGGAGACTTTTTTTAAGCTCGCAGTTTTTATGTACCTTTTACTTAAAAAATATTTGCTAGCATATAATAGGTTAGGTTGGGCGGTTGCCGTGATTTCCACAGCACACTTAGACCAGGAATAGGTCCATTGTGTTACCCAAGTTGTGTGCAGTCTCTATGTTATATCGAAACATCCGGAGCTAACCGGAAACCGCAGAAGTCAACCGACATCCACATCTCTTAGTTCACCAAGATGGTCGTAGAAAGGTTTTCCTTGACCTCCTTCTGTATGCCAGTGCCGGACAGCTACAGAGCAGATGACAGGTGCTCTCCGCCTCATTCACATCACCGCAACTTCTTCAGAAGTCGTTGTATGGAAGTCCAAGCCTTCTAGCGTACTCACCGATAACGCAATGATCTGTAACAATACCAACCACCGCCCTTATCTGAAATTTTGTCAGTGATAGCAATTTAGCAGAACGACTGAAATTCAGCTCAGGCCAAATCAGCTTTGTTTCCGGACATGTAACGCCATTCATCCATGTCGAGTTTGCTTTCCTGACAGCCAACTTCTCTAGAGAGGGACTTAGCAATGTAGCCACTGATCTGCCGAGCCCCAACGACTGCACTCCTGCGAGCCAGCTTTGCACTTCCCGGCAAAACCACTGTGGCCAGGTATCCATCCAGCACAATGTAATATTGAAATAGCTGCTAATTTCCATAAGGCATGCTCGACATTCAGCAACAATTTTAGACAGCATCAGCGTAGACTCAAGTGTTCCAACTGTAGCTTGGCTGTTCGTGAAAATAGTGATGTCCCTTTTGGTTGTGGCGAGACCTAACGACATTGCATCCTCTTTTATCGCATAAACCTCCGCCTGGGTAACGCTACACTAACTTGGAAATTGGGACGAGTGGTTGAGAATGAGCCCATCGAAGTATACTCCGGCGCCCATACCTGCATCGTTCTTGGAGCCGTTTGTGAAAATCCACAGAGAGATTAGTAGTGCTGGGGGAATCCCTAAATCCCATTGTCCACGGGATGGTATTAAGCTTGCAGTTATTCCCAAAGCAGTACGTTGGTAGAGTGTAGTCTTCAGATGTCGGGAAATCTATATTATTGAGAATTGTAGAGTTCACAAGGTGAACCAGGTACTGGTCTCCCGAATGCGTATGTCTGCGTTTGCTACCATTTGCTCCCCTAGAATACCTAGGGGAAGTAAACAAAGCATTATATCAAGAGCTGCAGATGAAGTCGATGGAGTGCATCACCCTAGGCTGCAGACCCCATGTCTTACCCATAGCCTTTCTTCTGCAGTAAAGTGTTATAGTGACTTTTGTTGGAATGTTCCTGGATGTTTAGTTAAGCTTCCTATCCAATACCAGGCCCAGAAAATTCGCCCTATCGGTGAATGTAGGTCTCTCCATGGAGCCACAATATCCGATGAGTGTTGTATACCGGCCGTAATAATGCCATCAGGTCCAGCGGACTCAAGGGCTCAAGGCACGAAATCGCCCATAGTACTTTCTCCCTTGAGACAATTGAGCTGAAGTCAAATCATATACCTGCGCACAGGTACTATGAGTAGGCAGGGGTGAGCTATCGGGAAAATGTGTGTCCGTCAGAATCTCAAGAGTCTCTTCGCGGGCGACTGTCCAGGACCCATCTTGCTTCTGAATAGCATATAATGCGGATCTTACCTAGTAAACTATTCAGAAGTGTGCGCTTTTTCTTATACAATGAGACTTCGCTTTATGCACACTGCACAAAACCGCTCAATTTACTTGAGCGGACAATGTATCTATCAAATGTTAAGTCAAGCCAGGAAAATTTCGACATTTTACCCTTGGAAATCCCTAGAAATCTTACGGTCGTGAAAGAGTTTTACCCTCAACCGTGACGATTAATTAGGGAATTTCCCTTCAAGACTAATTACTAAAAACTAGAACTAAAAACTAGACTGAAAAGATCGAATCCAAGGGCAACCGGTAGCGCAGTGTGTTGAGGCGTTAGTCTCATGTTTGACCACCGGCGTTTCGGGTTCGAATCCCGTCCACGACGACGTTCATGGCCATGGATGTGCAGGAGGTGCATGCTGGCAACTGTATTCTCCGATACCGGTTTATGCCGTCGAAACGTCAACTGGGCCATTTGGAACAGTTGACGCGCTATGCCCCACAAGGGGTTTTCGTTGATATTTGAATTTTTGAAAACGTCTTCGCGACCCCCCGGCATCAACCAGCATTAGCAGTTTGCGAGATACACCCGTCCAATTGAATCTCTGTTCTGTGCTCTTGAGATTTTTTTGATACAAATGTTTTGCCTTTACTGGTTAAATTTCATCCTAAGAAAAGGTTATATTAATGTTATTAATATTAATCGCTTTCTAGGATTAAAGCACTCTTCAATCCAGCTTAGTCAATATTTATTCATACGAGAAAAAAAAGATGAATAACCGTGTCTTCCACTTCAATGTCAATCTACTGTCCCAGATTTATTTAGGCAGTGCTCAGTGTTGCGTAACTCAGATGATTCGTTGATTTGAATCTTTTTGCACAGTAGTCGCATCATGTGTGCATGTTTTGGTGACAACACACATTACACACCAGTATATAAACACTGTGTGTCGACCGTGCAAAAGATGATGACGGCCTAAAATAAATTTGCACATATTATTTCAATATTTTTCTATGAATTGGCAACCGAGTCAAGATTCTATTCTACGTATGGCTCAAATATTCTGTCACGATGACGGAAGGAAAATATTTGGTGAAATTAACCAACATGAGACGCTTTTTAGGGAGGTGTGCATAAAAACAAAACATTGTGCCCATGCCTATTGTAGACATCGAAAAGCATCTATTTTGCCCATTTTGCTGCCGGATCGGTCAAATGATTGGCAGCTGATGGTTGGGTCTGGCGGTTAATGGGAAATCATGTCATAAATATTAAGAGTTATTGACATGTTCCGGCGCTTATGATTTTATTGCTAAAAATTATGTATTTTAAAAAATCGATTGAATTGATATTCGGAACACGAGATTGTTTGTTGTATTTAAGTTTTATTTTTTTTTTTTTTAGTTTTCTAGTTAGTAGTGGTTAGGTAATCAAGATGGCGCGATGGTTGGCACGTTCGCCTTCTATGCGCTGTTCACCTGGTTCGAATCCTACCGAAGTCTTTTCGATAAAAGGGGACTAACGTGCGACACTATGAGTCCACTGAGCTGGTTAAGCGTATTGTTGATTACTATACTTCGGAATTTTAGGCCCGATAAAATTAAGTTTTAGGCTCCTAAAATAGGCTGCAAAAGTGTTAAACTAGGCATTTAGGCCCAAGGAAAATTAAGTTTAGTTAGTCAACTAAAATAGGCTTTTGCAAAATACTACCGAAATTTATTTTTATTTTTTATCAGCAGCCTAAATGCTGATCTCCACTAGCTGCTCAAAGAATGTCAGTAAAAAAACTAAGCATTCATAGGGGGTGTTCAATGATTTTATGTCATCAACCACAACTGCTAATGCCACCAAATATTCAGCGATGCTTGAGAGCCGCATTGGTTTTTAAACAAAATAGGCCAATCGGTCAATCACGGCACATTGCTTTGAAAACTTATCACCCTACAATTTCCTTCCTTCCTTGTTTCCTGGATGTCTTCGTATCTTCTAGATCTAGATCATACGTCTACCTTAGCGTTTAATAACGCAGTTTCTTCAGCCTTCTGTCCTACGTCTGGTGTTCCGCAGGGTTCTGTTTTTGCGTCTCTTGCTTTTCCTGTTTTTCATCAACGACCTACCCTGTTTTGGTTGTGGTAGCGATGCTTCGAATACTGCAGTTATTCTTACATCGAGGGGGTTTGACAGCTCTTGGCCGTCGAAAAACGGGTCGTTCCGGTACGAAGAACCGCCTGCCGCAGGAACGACGACCTACCCCGTCTTCTTAGTTGCCTCTCCTTACTATACGCTGACGACTATAAGCTCTTTACGTCCGTATCTTGTCTTGAAGATTGTTTCTCTTTGCAATCGGACCTAGAGCGTTTATCCTTTTACTCAATTGCCCTAACCCCTTGTGGAGCATAGCGCGTCAACTGTTCCATGTGGCCCAGTTGACGTTTCTTTGGCATAATCTGGTTTCGGAGAATGCAGTTGCCAGCATACACCTCCTGCACATCCATGGCCACGAACGTCGTCGTGGACGGGATTCGAACCCGAAACGCCGGTAGTCAAACATGAGACTGATGCCTCAACACACTGCGCTACCGGTCGCCCCTGATATCCTTTTGGTGCCGTGAAAATGATTTACACCCTAATGTCGCCAAGTGTGCTGCAATGGTGCACTCCTTAAAACCTTCTCCGATTTCATTCCCAACTACTTAACTATCTACGTTCATGAGTTCTTCTTTACTTGCAATCATGCGCAAATATGATAGGCTTGAGCTTGGTCCTTTACCCACTTTTTTTCTTGCATTTAATTTCCGTTTTTTATTTCTTTATTCTTAAGTCTTTTTTCAATGTATATAATAATATTAGTCTGAATTTTTCCTTTTCATCTTTTTTATTTTTCTAAATTATCTTGAAGTTTCCGCCTTTTTAATTTAAGTTAATTCGTTCCTTTTCTGAACTGCTATGCATTATGCCTAACCTATTGAATGCCCCTTAGCGGTAGGCTTGAGTTGCATTGTACACTTTACTTATATATTGCAAATATTGAATTGGAATAAAATACAGTAGAGCGTCGATAATTCGGACGTTGAAAATCCGAACTGTCGATAATCCGGATCCGATTCTGGCGAATAAAGTACATAAAGTAAAGACATAATATATTAGACATTCAGTATAGTATTTTTTATCTAATTAAAACACGCTATAAGTATTTGAATAGTTTTATTCAGCCACTCGACTTTTGTACCCAAACGATTTAATTATGAGCGATTTTTGTTAAATGTTTTGTTTACATACGTTGAAGACATCTACCAGCTCTTCTATGCATTTTTAAAATCCGATCAATTCGATAATCCGAAAGGGGTCCAAATAAATTCGGATTATTGACACTCTACTGTAAATAAATAAATGAATAGCACATTTAACAAACTGAGAGATTAAAACTCCGCATTTTGATTATGTAACTCTGAGCTCAATTAAAAAGTATCATAAAAATCAAACATCTGATATTTTGTTTAGATATGTGTATGCATTTAATAAAATGCATATTTATTTAAGATAATTTTAGATATACATTTAACGAACAGCTCGTAACTCAGTGTGACAAAGTCTAGAGGATTAGTGCACAAGGATTGTGTCTACAATATTTAATTGCCCGTATATTTTCTATTATTACAAAGTCATAAATCACTGTGACAGAATTAAATAAAAATAAAATGAATGTTAGATGTAGATATTTCAATTGTATTAGTTTTGTTGTGAAATCTCTGGAATTTATTTTCAATAAAATGTACCATAAGATTGATTTTTCCTGTAAAGCATTTGGATGCATATTAAGAAAAATAAGCGTAACTAAAATACTTTTGCATATGTATTTCCTTTTGTAGTTACTTGTTTCAGTTAACTGAGATGACATTAAAAACAAAAAAAAAACTAAATTTGTTAATACAAATTTTAAATATGAATATGCCTCGCTTTTTAAGAACTGAAAATATTTGGGTCCTAATTTATTCTGACAATTTAAGTTATTTATGATTATGTTATGGTATTCCAAATCTTTTACTACATATTTGTCACTGACTTAAAATATGCGAGTAGTGTCACCGACACTCGATCACCTCCGACAATTTCATTCAAATATTAAGTTGGGTGGACTTTGAGTGAATTGTCTTTTTTTCTTCTGCTACAAATTCGGGTGACAGTTGTTGCAAAAAAGAGAACATAAAATTTGAGATGTTTAGATAATAGATATGTGGGATGTTTAAAATATAACACTAACATTGAGTGACAAGTAACTATTATTCAATTGAATTTTTAAAAATTTGGGAATCAGCTTTAGAAATGAATCAGACTGTTCTGATTAGATTACAGAAAATTAATTCTTCAGCTGATGAATGTAAATTTCAACTGCAAATTAGATCAATTACCAATAGATCTACGTTATTTGCAGTTCAACAATATCGTACTGTAGCAAGACAAATGATAACGTCGGAGCTCACGATGGCCTTTTCAGGGGAAATTTTTCGAAACCGAGCAATCGGGCTCGGTGGCCGTGATCGTTCGGTCACCGCTCTACGATACTAATCTAGAGCTCGGAGATCAAATCTCGGCGCGATCAAAAACTGCCTGTGAGTACTAATAGAACTCTCACAGTGCTCCGAGCTTGTCAGTATAAAGACGGCGCGGATGGGAGGTGCATGCTAGAAACTGCACTTCCAAAAATTAGATTTGCTATCGAAACGCCAACAAGGCATAGAAATGCTAGAGATGTTGACGCGCCCATGCCCCTGGAGGGGACAAGGTAATTAGAGAATCGCTAGATAATCAAAATCACATTCCGGCTCCCTCTTTTATTTTATTTTTTTAGTTTTGACTTCGGATTCGTAATCAGCGACCTAAACAACCCCCTAATAGTTTTTTTTTCAGCAAAATTGAACGTAAATTTTCTAAAAAAAAACATCAGTCAATAATTTCTTCACATATTAAATCAAAGACATATCTAATCCACCCATATCCAGACCTACTCCTGGTGTTCTGTTCTTTCAAAATCTGTGTATTTATCTAACCAGACCTACTCCATTGATTAGAAAGGAGTAGATCTGCCTACCTACTGATGCTTTGTTCTTTCAAAACCTGCGGTTCTACCCAGACCTGTATACCTAGCTAGACCTAGCAACCTACCCTGACTTGGATACATACGAATACCTACCCATTACTAATTTGCTGTTCCTTCAAAACCTGCGGATCTACCCAGACGTGTATACTTCTAGCCAGACCTAGAGACCTACCCACACCTGGTTACATACCTACCCAGCACTGATCTTCTGTTCTTTCCAAACCTGCATATCTACCCAGACTTGTATACTTACCCTGACCTGCAGACCTACCTAACCTGGTGAACTATCGTACATTTTTTTCAGATCGTACCTACATACCAGTCCTAGGTCGAAAAGATTAGGTTCGGTTTTAAGCAACCATTACTACTTCATTAGGAAAGGAGACGAATTTTCTAATTTTAATATAAAAAAAAATGTAACTTTTTGGCGGTCCTAAACGTCAACCTGCTTCAAGGAGAAAAAAGTTAAAGTAAGCATCTTGACATTTTCCAAAACTACACTACAAAATCCTCGTATTGCAGGCACAGTCTCCTGTATTGCCGCGTCATTTAGCATATGTTTTAGTTTGTATTTCTATTTATTAAGAACGTTTTAATAATTTAGTCACATTCGAACTTACGATATGTTTCTTTTTTGCAGGTACATCAACATTTTCGGCAGTATGAACGAGTAGAAAAGGGGTATATTTTTTTGCTTGTATACTTTCGCCCCAAAACTTCAAATTAATGATCCAATTAAATTCCTGACGGCGTTCGTTTACAGTTTCAATACATGTATGTACATATCATACATACAAACCATACGTTAACGCTTGCTTATTTTTATCACATCACTCTATTTTCATCGCCCTATTGAAGATTCGAGATTATGTTTTCACTTAACAACACACATACGAATGCTATAAGAAAGAACTTATGCTAACCACTTTCTTTAGAAAATAAGCTTTTTTTAGTTAGACAAACATAAGTGAGTACAAGATAAATCTTACGCAGAGGGATAGGATGTTTTTAGCAGTTTGTTTATAAACAATTTTGGCTTTGAGTCAATACAACGTGTGTTTCATAGTAATTTCCAGGCAAGTAGCGAAGTACATATCTATGAATTCTGGAGATTCATTGAAATGAACTCCTTCAAACTAAGAGACCCAATGTTTACAAAAATCAGATTATTACTAGACAAATAAATATTCGGTGCAATGAAGTGATAATTCGTACGGGAGGGAGCTTATTATAACATTTGTTTATGTTTGCAAGTAATGAATTACATAAGTGGATAATCTCCGAATCAGACACTTAGTAATTCAGATAATTAACTATTTATAGCGCCACAGATTTAAATTAATTCAAGTTCAATTGATTCGTTTTCCGGTTGAACAAAGGATTAACACACCTCTGGAAATTGTCCAGTGTCTAGGTCTAGGAGAACTCAAATAAATATTAAACGCATTTTTCTTAAATACTCAACGAATTACTTATATTTTTTTTTGTTCGTCATCTACTTTAGAAAGATTGTAATTTGATATCTTCATTCATATGAATGCATAATAATAATATGTTTACGACTATTCTTGCATAAAATTTACATGTAGGTACAACTTTTTAACTGTGGCTGTATTGAACAGAATTCAGAAAGTGTTTGTACTATACTTGCATTACTTGTAGTATAACACTTTGTTTACACGTGTACATTTCCCTAAACGTAAACCTGATGACAATAACAACAATACAACGTTCGCGGTTCGGATCAAGCAATGTTCCCATCCATCCATTTCCCAAAAATTTGCCAGCACATAAGCTCTGACTCTTTTCAATGAGTCGTTCAAAAAGAGTCATTCAAAAAGAGTCATGCGAAGAGTCTGAAACTTGGTTAATTACATATTCAACAAAAGTTTTTTTCCTTTATTTTTTACGCCCGATTTGAAGTCGGTGACCTCCAATGCCATTTAGTTCGGGACTGCCAATCTGGAATGGACGACCCCAATTTTTGTTTTGCCTTTCTTGATCCCAGATTCGGAGTCAGCGACCCCCCAATGCCCTTGAGTTCGAGCCAGCCGGATCGAACCACTATTTCCCATGAAAATGGGGTTGCCAATTGGGGTGGGTGACCCCAATTTTTTCTTTCTGGTTTTTTTTGACCCCAGATCCTAAGTCAGCGATTCTCCAATGCCCTTTAGTTCGAGCCAGCCAGATCGGACCACTATTTCCCCATGAAAACGGGGTTGCCAATCTGAGATAGGTGACCCCAGTTTTTTTTCTCTTTTATTAAAATTATCATTTGAATTTTCGATGAAAAATCTATTTAAAGTGTGAATAGTTGTACTTTAAGGTAACGGTGATTTTCGCAAGGGAAAAGAATTGTTTTATATAAAATTTTATGTAGTTTCAGAAAGGGAGGTCAAATCTTGGATTGAATAATTGGGAGAGTTGTAAATTTTGATTTTGTTCGGAAAGTCCAGCTTTTTGAGACAATTTATTTACAAAAAATGCTATAACTTCGTAACGGTTACAGAGAGAGTGTCGAAGTCATATGTTAATTTTCCATTAAAGTATTTACCCTCAGGAACGGTATACCCCGCATATATGTATTTGTAAAATAGCCTTGGGTGTTCTTCTTCTTGGGCTGGCAAACAGTGGGGAAAACATCGTTTTGGTTCAAAAGCTCTGACCTCGCGGGTTTTCTGTCAGCGAGTTGCGTCATTACTTCTTTTGTTGTTGATACGATAAACATCCATTTATCTGTCAAAGTCAGATTTGCGTCTTTGCTAGAAGAAAGCGAGGGCGCAACCCGTTTAGAGAAAACATGTGAATGCGGGCAGCCCAAAGTATGATTCACAAGGAAATTATCGTCAGAAATGCATTTATTGACTCAATTGCATGAATGCCGATAGACTAAGTGTTGGTGCGTTCCAGCATATTACTCAGGAGTACAATCCCAAACACCCTAAACTAATCAAGACCGTTCTATCATCTCAAATTACTTTTGCTTTTTTTGTCCGGATAGTGTTAAATTGATCGCTTAAATTGGTATTTCTATACCATGCATAGTTTGCAAACTAATACAAAAAATAACACTCTGGCCAAATGAATAGTATGAATTTTTTCACTAATTTAGTGCAATCTATTAATCTCGAAACAAAAAGTTCATCTATTTTTAGATAATATAATATTTTAGATCAACTAACGAGTTAATTCGCATGAACAGGGGAAGCTTCAAATCGCTAACAACAAGAATAAAGATGTTCAACATTTTAATTTTCTCCTAAGGCTACTATCGACATTATTTGTACCCACCGGACTAACACAGAATAGTGTTATTGAACCCCATCAACAGTTACTCATCACATCACTCACTAAAAATTTGAAACACCAACCAGAAAACTAACCCATTAGATACTGCATCGGACCATAAGATCATTAACCAGACATTCGGGAACCAGATCGGACCCAGTTTTTTTCTTCATTGGATAGTGGTTACCGCAAAGGAAAAAAAACCAGTATCTAACTACCCAGTTGATCTTGGCATTGGACACACACAAACCGTTTCAATTTTCAAACGGCCACATGTCGGTTAGCTTGCGAAACACAAGTTTAGTTAACTAAATCGCGTCGTTCACTTCTTTGACCACTTGGTCATCTTGAGTGGCTTTTTCTGTGGCGGAAAATTCACTGAGAAAGTTTCATATCATAAATGCTAACATTCACATTCATGTACGAGTATGTATGTATCTGAATACATTCATCCGTGTTCGGATGAGATTTAAATCTGGACATGCATATTAAAGTTCGCAATTAGACAAAAGTGGGTCAGGAGTAATGCAAGTTAACTAGACGACTGGTTGGGGCAAGCCAATTGAAATTGCATCAACATATTTTAAATGTGTGTACATTGTACATATATTCCAGAAATACCGACAGGCATTAAAAACGATTGAAATAAGAAGATTAAATAGGTTTAGTTGTAATTGGAAAAGTTGCTATTCGATATTTGCATTAATTGAATCTTCCCACGTACAAGTATATAAGATCCCCAGCTGTTTTTTGTAATTAAGAAAGGTGAGAAACTGGTTCAAGTTAAGGAGAAATTGTCCGTTGCGTGTTTATAATGGAATTTGAACAAAAATTAAGGTTGTTAGGTAATTTTGTTGTTAGGTAATTTGTCACTGGCTTAAGGATTTACGACCACGTCAATAGGCGCGTTCTTTTGCAATAATCCGGGTCAATCCCGTCCACGACGTTCACGGTTATGAATGTGCAGGAGGTGCATGCTGGCAACTGCATTCTCCGAAACGTCAACTGGACCACATGGAACAGATGTCCGAAAGAAAGAAACGGGCCTATTGATCACGTTTACTTCGTCGAACTAAAAGGAGTATTAACAAGGTTGCATAGGTTTATTACCAGCTCGTGGTGTGTTTATACCGACCATACCAACCGGTAATAAATGTAAATGAAACCGGAATATAGAGGGCTACGCCCGCAATCCGAGGGTTTTGTAGCAAGCGCTTATTTTGGTATATAAATATCGGCTCCTTGCTCTTCTTGATATCACTCAGATGGATAGAAAAAACGTAATTAAAATGTCTTACCCACTTACATTTTACATGCTAATTCATATTACGTGATTGTAACGAAACTTAGAACATATTATTGCTTAAGGTGTTGGTTATGGTTGGCCATCAGCACTTTTGACCTCGAACGTGTTTAAGGCGTGCAAGGGTGTGCTAACTGTAACTATACAAATAAACTATTATTGACCTATTCTGAGAAGATATACAAATTCCACTATTTTCCATTTTATATATTTTTCGAAACACATTTCCTATAAGTTTTCATAATTCTAAGTATAACGGTCTCAAAATGCAGGCAAGGGGGGGGGGGTCAAATTACGAACTAATATGTTCTCCTCCCCCACAGTTCCCCTTTCTATAAATTTCGAGAAAATGCGAAAAAATGGAATGTACTCATCATTACCTTTTTCATGACACCTCATTTACTTATACCAGTCGATAAAAAAATTTGACCTTAATTTCGCCTCTATGTGGCAGTGACGTGCACTCGTAGTAAGCAATTCCAAACTGCTTGACTTACCGAAATAAGCAATTCAATAATAAACTTTGCTTACACCAATACACATATCATCATTTCAGTCAATGTTTTTCTTTAAGCTGAAGAATACATATTATCATTCAAATATTCCTTTACACATTCAAATTCTGATCCGCGCCTTCTTTTGGTTAAAAAACATTCGTTCAATTACTTTAGATAATATTCAAACCTCCCACATTTTGCACACCATAGACACCAAACTTAGAATAGGAAAATGTGCCTAGATCTTTAGATGCATGTACCATGTGTGCATCCAAATACTAGAGACATGTTGATTCCAGAAAATGGGAATCTTGGATTTCGGTAGTACATTGGGCAACGATTTTTTTTTGTTTTGTTCGCAAATTTATATGAGACAAGTCAAGCAGTGGCGCGACTGCTTTTGTGTGTGGGATAAAGCCCAATGATGCTTGTTAATGAAATGTTGCCAATGCAGGGAATGTTAATGGGAATTTGATTTTTCCAGTAGAGCTTTTGTTTTTGTTATGTAATGGATTTTCCGTTGCAATTTAAAAGAGGAAATCAGTGCAATCGGGTGATTTTGATTAAATTGTGATTTGAAGTTTTTTTGACCGTTTGTAGTGATTTAATTGATTTGATTTGTGATAAAAGTGGTAAGTTTTCTTTTCGCATTATGTCGGAGTATTGCTGCGCGACGGATTTCGTACTAAAAGCGGGATTTTCAACTCTTTCCTTTGCCAAGAAAAGAGAAATTATAGAATCGGATAAACCGAAGCCAGATCTTAGTTTAGAGTTTAAATTAAAAAATATTACGCGAAAATTCCATATCGAAACGTATGAAAAGTACATTTGGTTAACGGGAAGCTGTAAATTAAATAAGTTATTTTGCTGGCCGTGTCTTTTGTTCACGAATGAAAAATCTGTTTGGAATAAAGCTGGATTTAGTGATTTGAATAATTTTACGGGCTCAGCAGCAAAGCATTCCAAGTTCCGAAAAACATCTTCAGTCGTTAATTAAATTAGATAATTTTGGTTCTCAGCGTATAGAGTTTATGCTTAGTAACCAGGTGGCAATATCTGTTAGTTTGCATAATGAAAAAGTTGAGCGTAATCGTAATATTTTGAAACGTTTAATCGATACTGTAATTTTTTTGGCAAAACAGGAGCTTCCTTTTCGCGGAAATAATGAAGACTCTTCTTCAAATAATCGTGGTAATTTTATCGAAACCGTAAATTTCTTGAGTTTGTACGATCCGATAATTGAGTCCCACATAGATTCTATAAAAGCAAATGCAGCGTTTTCGGGTTTGTCTAATAGAATCCAAAACGATCTTGTTTCCGCTATAGCTAATGTGGTTCGAAATAAAATCAATTTGGAAATAAAGGAGGCTCCATTTGTAGCTGTAATGGTCGACGAAACGCCAGATGTTAGCGGTCGGGAACAATTAACGATGATTTTTAGATATACAATATCAAATGAGATTGAAGAAAGATTTATCGGATTTTTGGATGTAAGCGCTAATCGTACAGCTACAGCAATAAGCTCTCACATTTTAAAACAATTGCAAAATTTTAATATCGATAAGAAATTAATTGCACAATGTTACGATGGCGCAGCAGTAATGAGTTCTCAAATTCGTGGAGTTCAGACTTTAATTCGGGAAAAACATAAATCGGCAATTTTCGTTCCATGTTACGCTCATTCACTAAATCTAGTATTGTCTAAAGCAGTTGAGTTTATTCCGGAAATTAAATTATTTTTCGCGCACATCAATAAAATCGCATCATTTTTTAATACATCCACTAAAAGGTCGGACCTTTTTGCAAATATAGTAAATCGTCGTTTACCATCGGTTTCCAAAACGCGTTGGCATTATCATTCGCGTATTATTAACGTTATATTTGAACATAAGCATGAAATTTGTACAGTTTTTGAGACAATTTCGAATGGTTCTCAACACTGGGATGGCGATTCCTTGACTTTTTCCGATATATACTTACAAAAATTCGCAGAGTCAGATTTTCAATTATATCTGTTAATTTTTTCTGAAATTTTTTCGAAAACTGATATATTATTTAATATTATTCAGAGCAAAGTGGTAAACATTTCATATGCAAGCCAAAAAATTATTGAATTTGAAAATTGGCTTGAAAATGACTTTTCTAAAAAGTTTGATAATTTCTATTCGACAGTTACAGCAGAATATCAGCCACCACGTAAGAAATGTAGAAATGCGATAGATCCTTTACAAAATTTACGGCGGATATTTCGGGAGATTATAGATGTTATTCTCGGGCAAATTCGAGATCCATTCCATTCGTTTAAAGATCTTTCATTTTTAGAGTTGCTTGAACGGAATTATTTTTCTAAATTCAAGTCAAATTTTCCCGTTAAAAATTTTGACTCACTTATTGAATATCACGGTCAATTTTTCGACAGAATAAAGTTGAAAAATGAGCTAAAAGTTATTTATTCTTCAGATGAGTTTAAAAACGCGAATCCTAGTAAAATTCTCGATTATTTTCAAAAACGGCCTTATGTCGCAAACGGTTTCAAGCAAGTTCATATTTTAGCAAAATTATTAACGTCAATTCCAGTCACAGTGGCAACTGCGGAAAGGTCATTTTCAACACTAAAGCGCGTTCACACATTTTTGAGAAATCGCCAATCCCAAGAACGACTTTCGGATCTTGCTTTAATTGCGGTTGAAAAGGATCTTCTTATACAAATGCGAAGAGAAAACGATTTTTTTGATAATGTGATTAAAGAGTTTTTACTTAAAGAACGGCGCATAGATTTGGAATACAAATAAATGGCAATGGCGAAAGAATATTTATTTATTTCAAATACCCCTGAATTTTTCTTAGTCTTAATTAACATAATATTTATTTATCATTTTTTTTATTAGTAATATTTTATTTATTTATTTTTTTTTTTGTATTCCGAATATATGTGCCAATATTTTATTTATATCTTTCCTGATTTCTTCTTTAAGGCTTAAAGCCGCTTGGTATAAATGTTTTTGTGACTGTCCATATTCTATTATACAGTCCATTTTTGTTTATGCTAAATTGGCTTTAGGGCGCCCAACTGCTTGACTATGAAAAATTTCCACTGCACGTCACTGCTATGTGGACCCCCCCCCCCCTTTCACCCGGTAAAGTTGGCCAATTAAGATACAGCGCCCCCAACAAATCTTTACCGTTTCAAAAATGATTAATTAAATAACTGCAATTCGCACTACGAAAAACAACATGAAAGTATAGTAGTACTCACACCTATGAGGCCGGTAGGTGTATTTTTTGTGTGGATAGTGTCAAAATGCCGAACTTTAAATGAATGTACTATTATTAAATATTATGTGATTATAACGAAACTTAGAGATATTATTGCCTATGATGTTGGTTATCATTGGCCATCAATATTTTTGACCTCGGGTACGTGTAAGGGGTGCAGGGTTGTGCTAACTGAAACTATAGAAATGTACTATTATTAACCTTTTCTGATGAAATTTCAAAATTCTAGAAATCTAGGTTTTCTACACTAGTAAAATGGCGCTTTTCTGTAAATTTTTATATTTCTAAGTATAACGGTCTCGAAATGCAAGGGGGGGGGGGACAAACTCGGATGATATATTTTCCCCTCTCCCTCTTTTCCCGTTTCTTCAAATTTAAAAAAAAATTTCAAGAATGGAATGTACTTGACGGTACCTTTCTTATGATACCCCACTTGCCTGTACTAAACGAAAAAAAAATTTCGACCTTCATTTCCCCTCTATGGGGACCTCCCCTTAAAGTTGACCTATTACGACGATTCGCTTTCTCCGGCGAATTATAGTAATTCTACACATTCCTACAAAATTTCATGTATGTAGCTTCAGCCGTTCGTGAGATATTCCATGGACAGACGGACAGACAGACATTTGACCGATTTCATAAGGGTTTTGTTTTACTACAAAACCCTAAAAATGTCAAATATTGGTTTGTTTGACGCCGACACCATCTGGTCCCCACTTTTCAGTCCATTACCGCATCGCATGTGTGGAGCTAATATTTAGTTCCAGATCTAACTAATCCGGTACGTCTTCACCGTGGTAAGTTCACTCTGTTTAGTTAACATTAGAACTCCCACAGCGTTCCAAGTTTGTCTTGTCTCCGATCGGAGGTCCATGCTAATAACTGTACCATCCGCAATTTATATGCTATCAAAACGTCAACAAAGCATAACTATACAATAGATGTTATCGCGCACATGGCCCTGGAGGGGTCCAGGCCATTAACATGCGGATATTAACATGCTGACTAGTGCAATCCTGTCTGGAAATCCTCCCAAGTGTAGGACCTTCGATCAAACTCACTTAATTGGGTCTTGAACAAGCAGGCGAGATACCTACAGTGGCTCAATAAAGAAGTAGGACAAATACCTACTTATATTTCAAAAGGGAATAAACTTCCCAAGAATGCACTTCAGACAAAAACTACATATATTTTTTTAACTGCGTATCATTTATTTATGAAAAATAAAAACATTGAAAACTTAACTCAATTTCATGATTTTATAAAAATTAAAAACCAAAAATGTGCATAAAATTCATGCCAAAAAAGAACTCGGACAGGTGGCAGTACTCTTTTTCCTTTTGGGTTTAAAAGGGGAGTTCCCGGATTTTATGTACTTGCGCATTCAACTGAATCAAATTAAAGGCCTGAATTTGTTATTTGTGTGAAATTGTGAGCTTAAAATTGAAAATGGGAAGGCAACGTGGCCAAAGTTCTTTAGAAGTAAGACAACTTGTTATAAAATATTATAAAGAAGGGAAATCGGTCCGTGATATTGCGAAAATTGTAAATAGAGCACACTCTACAGTTCATGACATTATTAAACGTTTTAAATCATCAAAATCAGTGGAAAATAAACAAAAAAGTGGTAGACCTAGAGTACTTTCAAAGTCAGATGAACGATGGATTGTACAACAAATTTATAAAAACCCGAAATTAAGTGCTCCTAAGCTAGCCAAACAGGTATCGGAATATCTTAAGAAAAATTTAAACCCCGAAACTATAAGGCTAGTTTTGAGAAGAAGAAATTTACACGGGAGAGTAGCCCGTAAAAAACCGTTTGTGAACAAGTGCAATAGAAAAAAGAGACTCAAATTCGCGAACAACTATAAAAACAAAAACTTTTCGTTTTGGTCTACTGTGTTATTCGCAGATGAAAGTAAATTTAATATATTTCGGTCTGATGGACAATGTTATGTGTGGCGAAAACCTAACCAAGAGCTCCAAGAGCGAAATCTACAGTCTACTGTGAAACATGGAGGTGGCATGTCCGCAGCTGGCCCAGGAAATCTTTGTGTAATCAACGGAATTATGAACCAAACAAAGTATTTGAACATTCTAAAAGAAGATTTGGTGGAGAGTGCTAACAAATTGGAAATAAAAGAGAACTTCCAATATTACCAGGATAACGATCCAAAGCACAAAGCGCTCAATGTTCGATTATGGCTGCTGTACAATTGTCCGCATGTGTTGGAAACACCTTCGCAATCCCCCGATATAAATGTTATCGAGCATTTATGGGCTTATTTGGAGAACCAGTTAAAAAATCATACTATTAGGAACAAGCAACAATTGGAGTCAGCACTTCAAACCGAATGGGCCAAAATTGATCCTTCCCTTTGCAAAAAACTTGTAGAGTCCATGCCAGCAAGACTAACAGCCATAAGGAAAAATAATGGATTGCCAACCAAATATTAGAAACCTTTAATAATATTTTAAACTTTATAAAGAATTAAGTGTCCGAGTTCTTTTTTGGCATGAACTTTATACACATTTTTACTTTTTAATTTTTATAAAATCTTGAAATTGAGTTATGTTTTCAATGTTTTTATTTTTCATAAATAAATGATATGCAGTTAAACATATATATTTAGTTTTTGTCTGAAATGCATTCTTGGGCTGTTTATTCTCTTTTGAAATGTAAGTAGGTATGTGTCCGACTTCTTTATTGAGCCACTGTATGTACGTAGCTATGGACTGCTCACAGGATTTGCTTGTCTGCCACCTACCGTTTTTGTCAGGCCGAAGACAAAACGCCACAGCATATCTTATGCGAATGTGACGCCTGCCCTCTAACCGAAAGTTTTGGCATAGCCGTCTTCATGGTTGACTCCATAGCCTTGGTTAGACGTGATCATTGCATCCAATTTATTATATACAGTCATTTCCACAAGACCGTATACCTCACAAAATAAAAACAAAGTGTTACAAGTAAGAAATTTTATTTTTTATTGAAAGTAAATACAAAATACATATTCGCAATTATATTTAATACATGGTCCAATCGCCGTCACTATTGATTATTGACTGGCATCTTCGGTGACAACTTTCGGCCAATTTTTCCGCGTAGTCTGTCGATAAGTTATTCCAAATTGATTTGGATTGATTTTGAAGCTCCTTGAAGCTTCTGCTTCATTAATCCCCAAACATTTTCAATAGGATTGGCATCCGGCGATTGCGAAGGCCAATCAAGTACTTGAATGTTATTTTCTTCTTTCCAGCGTGTACACAACCGGCTTCTATGTTTCGGATCGTAGAAACCAATCGGTGTTGTCGTTGCCATATAGCATCCTAGCAGACTTCAATAATCCTTTCTTGTACAAAATGATCATCCTTTCAGCAGTAAGAATTCCGGTAAACGTTATTAATTTTCCGAAACCGCGTGCAGAAAAGCATCCATAAACATGGACCTTCACAGGGTGTTTAACGGTTCGGTTCATGACAGCTTCTCCTTTTTGTGCCCACACTCGTCTCCTGAACGTATTTACAGCAAAGCTTGATTCATCCGTAAAGATCACGTTGTCCCAATCACGATCGATGTTTTCCTTAGCCCACTCTACACGTCTTCGCTTCTGGTTTTCGGTAAGTAATGGTTTCATCAAGGCATACCTGGTTTTGATGTTTTCCTCTTGTAATCTTCGCCGAATCGTATTCAAGGACACGTAAATATTCTTCTTCGATAACATTTCCTTTGCTTGCACTAAGGTAGTAACGGACGGATTTTTCTTAAAAATATCAATGATGGCCTTATCCTGGGTTTTTGAAGTGCTTCGGGTTTTACCCCTACCAGGTAGATCGTCTACATTTCCAGTATCTTTAAAACGCTTTATCCACTTATTCACAAACTGTGTCGAAACTTTCAGGTACTTTCCGGCCGATGCAGGTGTCATTTTTGGTCCTTTCGGATGACTTACTAAAAACACAGCTTGACGTCTTATCACTCTCCTACTTGAACTTAGAATGACCAAATTTATACAATGCGAAAAAGAGGAAAAATGCAGGTAACTACAAGTCCCCCACCACTCTTTGAGAAATGGTGCATTAAAAAGTTACAAAGTATACGCTCTTGTGGAAATGACTGTATGTGTACGTACTCTCCAGAATTAGGGTAACAGCCCAATAGACCAATGGTCGCAGTTCTTATTGTTCTCCATAAACTACGGCTCATCATTTAATTGAATGCCCTTAACTGCTGATGCAATCGAATGTGGCGTTTAAAATCGGAATTGAGCTCATTTTCGTTTATTATAAAAATCAACTGTACTAACAGTTTATGTTAAAATTTTAGAGTTTTTATTATGCCGTGATCTAAGTTTTGGAATGTGATGAAGCTTTGTCAACAAAATAAATAATTTTTTACTTAAGCCTAATCATCTTATTGTAAAGTTTGTGAAGCCAGTTTACGAATAATTTTCAGGCTTTCCGCCCATGAAAACCCTGTAGGGTTTTGCTTTTCCTATGACTAATGGAACCTCAAAACTCACATCCGACAAAGTTGAACTCGCCTCAACTTTCGCGACGTGAGCGATTCCTTTTTCGCGCAGTCTATACTTATCGCCATCTGAAATAGATTGGTTCAACTTTATTTGACAGCAAAAGCCATATTCGTTACGCACACTATATTCCAGCCTTTGAGAATGCTTCAGGGCGGTTACAATGGACAGACAGGTGGTGCTGCTGATAATGATAAGTGCTGAAGAACCCAGTCGGCTTTCTGGTTGCTCTCCTCTGTCAGTACATCTTGAAATTAAGTTATGGCAGAAGTCGAACGATTAAAGTCCGTTTACGCTAGGATGTTACGAGTATTAGGTGATGTGGTTAACATATTGAATGCATGCACCATTACCGTAATTGGGTTTACTTTTTCTTGATTTACGTGCTAGCGGAATGGGAGTAATATGCAAGACGTGTGCTAGTACGTAGGAAAAAGAACTCTAAAATATTTTATTGGCTTTTAAAACGATGAGGTTAACTATCGGTTTTTATTAGACAACTTGTTACCTCTGTGATTAGTTTACGGTTATTTTTTAGTGAAAGTAGAATCATTTTGATATTTGAGATGTTTGATCTGGCGGCAATTAGGTTATTTTGTCTAACATGAAACATATGAATATGCACTTGCACATTTGGAAATCGCATGGAATCTATTCTAATGCTTGATTACCGCTGGTGTTTTGTACACTTTCGACGAACGTTAAGCGCTTCTAATTACATACATTACCATTAAATAAAAAAAATGGACCTGTTAATATATGATTAATGAAAAACCGTAGTTTTCCAAACTACCATAATTTTATTTAATGTAAACATATAGTATTTTGAGAGTGATTCGCTCTGTTCTTCGGTACATCTGCCTACCAAATCTATGGTACACGTTATCAATTATTAGGAGCGTTCTTTTTGTACAGAGCAGAGTAGAGCCGGCAAAAAAAGGCTACATTGAGCAGATCAGATTAGCGAAGTCGAAAACGGGGCATGTCTTTGCTGGGATTGAGCTTTGATTTAGTTAGCATTCAAACGTCAACTCAAATTTCAAAAGGAATCTTAAATCCTTAGTACAGATACTATCGGACAAATTTCATTTAGGCGGCAGCAGAATCATTTTGTATGTTTACTATTCCATATACAATAATTACAAAACTAACATTTTATTGACACTAAATGAATTTGATATGCTTTCCAAACTATAAACTGCCCGAAAATTTCGACAACTGCGCCGCCTGCATTCCAAAACGTGAAAATATGATGCTAACGGAGCAGCTTCTTGCACTAGCCTTCTATCCAGAGCAGATCAAATAATTAGCAGGTACCATAGTCTAATAACAACGAGATATGAGTTCAGGAATGAAGTCACCTGCGCTAGAAGACTATTGTACTAAGGATTTAAGGTTCCTCTTGAAATTCGAGTTGACGTTTGAATGCTAAACTTAATCGAGACACATTCTCAGCAAAGATACGTCCCAGTTTTCGTCTTCGCTACTCTAATCTGCTCTGTAGCGTTTTTTTTGCCGCTTATCCTGCTCTACTCTGCTCGGTACAAAAAAGGCAGCTATTATATACAGTGGGGCGACCAGTAGCGCAGTGTGTTGAGGCATCAGTCTCATGTTTAACTACCGGCGTTTCGGGTTCGAATCCCGTCCACGACGACGTGGCCATGGATGTGCAAGAGGCGCATGCTGGCAACTGCATTCTCCGAAACCAGTTTATGCAGTCGAAACGTCAACTGGGCTACATGGAACAGTTGACAAGGGGTTAGGGCAAATGAAAAAGAGAGAGAGAATTAACGATGATACAAGCTGCATGCAAGTGGCGTAAATCCTATTTGGTGGGTCGTTGGCTCAATCCGTTGGACCACCAATGAATTGACTTGCCGACCGTCGTCAGTTCGAATCCCACCGTGGCCAATGCGGTATGTTAGTTTTGTGTCTATGTCGCGACGTAGACCTATAGTATTTACCTAATCGCCGACGCGTCAGCCAAATAAATTAAGTATGAAAATACAATGTTAGAAAAATTGTTGTACATTCCAATTAAAATGGGCATAAATACTTCCAATAAAAATAAATTATTCGACTTTTCCTATATGTTATATACCTATATATGTATATATTTCCTACAGCTTCTCAATATTTTCATTTTTTTCATTAATGGGTAATCTTAAACAAGATCTGGACTATGTCAAACACCTATTGATATCATTTTAATGCAAGTATCTCGCGCCGCTTTCAAATATTCAAACAAATATTATGGAGATGATATCCAGTTATTGAGTCTACGGCGAGAGATGAAAAACCTTAACTTCATCAACGTTTTCTGACCACACTTAAAAAAATGCTTATTAGTTTTGCAAATCCTCGCAATAAAAACGTTTTTAAATTTGGCCAAAATTAAAATAAAGTTTACGTGGGCGTGGAACCTTAAATATTATTTTATGATACGACCTTTTCTTCAATATAAACTCGTTTTAGTGCTTAACTAATAAAAACAAAATTTCCGGTCAATAATTTTGATTAAAAAATATTCAACATGATTTTGCCTGGGATTCATTTGATGAATAAATTTTAATAATAAATATATCTTTAGTGACGGGTATTCGTTTAATTTTTTTCGCTCTTCTATGTCACGCATTGTGTAGTCGCGAATTTTTTGCAGTTTCCCATGTTTTTTCGAATGTCCAGATATTTTGTATTCGTTTTTTTTCTCTATTATAGTACTTTTTGACATTGACTTTATTATATGCAGTCAATTTACTAATGACTCTATTTGATATTAATGTCTCACTTTACATTGAAAAAAAAAGAAGAAAATCTTGTTTGGAGTTTCTTACAATAGGTAAAAAAATGATTAGATAATCCATAACTTTTTTTCAAGGTTTTAACATAAATTTAAAAATGCGTCCTGTAATCTTTCGGAAAATCTCTTAATATCAGTTCTACGTTTAAAAATTAAATATATTTCATGTGGTTAACGCAACGAAACAGTGTTTTTGAGAACTAGTTTTAACTTCAATTTTTTTTTATTCTTTGTGTCTTTTATGCGCTCTTGTAGCTATACTACTATACTACAGTCAGTAAGTGATTCTAGAGAAAAATATCTGTTCACCCAGGCATGGATCCTAGGGAGAGAGTAGGAGAGATAGGGGTTCTGAGCAATTAAGATGCACAAGCAATGAAACCGAGTGGTCTATTGTATATCACAATTAACTTGCCCGTCAAGCTTGATCGCACTGACGAAGCGACTCAAATGCTTCAGCGGGTTGACGTTATCTTATTCGGGTTGAGAAAGGCGTCACTATCCCTAAGGCAATTAATTCGTGCGACGACATTTACAATGAGTGCGCAGTGATATTTTATCATCAGGTTCAAGATGACCTTTCAAACACGAGTCTGCAGGCGGAAAACCACAAATGATTATAACCTTACTCCATGTAGTAGATCAGTAGAAAAGGGCTTTGCGACCTAACTCCCAAATGAGTTACCCCCGCCCCATGCATATCACCCTAACAATTATTTCATTTGATATGTTCCCCAATTTGACAATACATAGTTCGCAAGATTCACTGCAAGATTTGATTTTGGTTTGGGAAGAAAAATCATAATAGCACAAGGCACCAAAATGCATAAATTTGGCCAATGTTGACATACCCCCTCCATCTGTGCCATATTTGGGGAGGGGAGATTCATCTTGTTTGGGGTGTTTTGTGATTTTTGGTTGAGGGAATATGTAACGTTTAATCTTACCCAATAACATCATTTTTGGAGGGAGGAGGATCAATTGATTTGTGTGTGTTCGCAGAGCTGTAAAATATCCCTCAAAGTAGGGGGGATATGATATTTTCATCTTTTTTGTGTGTGTTGTCATTTTAGAGGGATTTATCAAGATGAACAGTCCCCCCAAATTCGGGGCTTACGTAATTTTATGGAGGATAATTCATTGGTAGGATAGTTTGCAGAGTCGTAGTAGAGGACTATAGAAGATAGAGTATCCTGAAAATGAAAAATCTTGGCCTGCCTCAGAACCTATGCGAGGACACAGATCGCTCTTAATCTCAGAAGCGCCTTCAAGCCGCGCCTAGTGAACCTTCACAGAAGGGTTCTGGACCATGGAAAGGAGTCACCGAAGCCGTCCTAGCAAACGTCAGCCATTTCATTTCCGACAAAGCTGACGTGTCCAGGAAATCAATAATGGGAATCCTGGTAAAATGTGGCAGACTACTTTGCTAGAGCCGTACTGCCCGCCTGACAATCTTTGAAGATCACTATATTTATATTATGGTGTAACCTCAATAGTGTAAACATCTGCCTAAAAGACGGCAGGCATAGATGCTCGGTGGAATGGACCCAAAATACCTGTACTCCTATGCCTTTGAACAACTTCATGTTACGTCAGATTGAATCATAAATTTTTCTGCTCCAGATTATTAATCATCATCGAGTCTATGTTAAAGCCCCAGCCTTCCCGTTTCACGGCCTCCCAAAAAGAAAAACAAAGTGTAAATTTTTCTATACATTATGTACGTTACATTTCCAATCAACGCTATCCAACTGACGGCTCCATTTCTCTAGGAAACCCCGGCTTAACCTTACAATATTTTAAATTTCAATATGGCATAAGTATTTTGACATTCTCTGCAGACGTTTTTAAGACAAAAATTTATTTTAATTTTAGTGGAAAATTATCTTATTCAATAGAATATGTATCTTCCCTTAGCTTCAATTGCTTTTTGAAGCCGTTTTTTTACAGAAACCATCAGGGATTAGAGGAAGTCGGTTGGGATATCGATCCACGCCTTATCTACCTCTGCAATCGTTTCTTCTTTTGATCTACTTATGTAGTTAAGTCAGAACTTATCTTTCTCTTTCCTTTTTTGAATGACCAAACATTTCAATTAAATTTAAATCTGAACTTTGTGCATATTGTATCTTCTATCTATGTAATACGATATTATCTGTTTTAGGCACTTTTGATAGCATCAAAATGTATTATTTCATTAGATGAAAAAAAATTAAATTAAAATTAAATAAACTAAACTTAAAACAGGTAATACAGATAAGGTAAAAGATGGTATGGATATTTCTGGCTGTCGTGTCCACCGTAATGAAAATTGAAACCAGTGAAAGCATTTTAACTGCAGGAATTATTATTAACAATTTTAACGGAATGCGTAGTTTCATCATTCAGGTCAATAAACAAGATTTATCTTTACACGATGTTTATACTAATTTTTTACTTCTTTACGCACATATGCATATGATTGCAAAAGATATCTTATCTTAATATCTTAATAACTAAAAGAGCAGATATCGGGGGAGAGAATGTAAAATAATTTTTCATGCTGTCAACAATACTCGTATGTTGATTTTATTCTCAAACAAACTCCGTTGTGGCTTATTTGCTTTGCATTTATTAAGAAACAGATACGCAGGTAACTAAATAAACAACAGTACGTAGCATATATACATTTAAGTCACACAGTTTCTTACGTCCAACAGATTCTACTTTGGAGCATAGATGGAAACATTTGGCGTTAGGCCGTGATCAGACGGGTCGTTTCGTAATCGGCTCGTCAGCGATTCGAGCTCCACTTCCCAAAGAAATCGATTCGCTTACTTTCCGACCTATAGACGAACCGTGTGCGAAGCTCCATACATTTCCTTGCGAAGTGGAGTTCGAATCGCAGACGAGCCGATTTCGAGACGAATATGAGACGAACTGTCTGAGGACGGCCTTAATTGATGCCGTATATTCTACGAGTACTCAATTGTTCCAACCCCTTGTGGGGCATAGCGCGTCAACTGTTCCATGTGGCCCAGTTGACTTTTCGTTGGCACAAACTGGTTTCGGAGAATGCAGTTGCCAGCATGCACCTCCTGCACATCCATGGCCACGAACGTCGTCGTGGACAGGATTCGAACCCGAAACGCCGGTAGTCAAACATGAGACTGATGCCTCAACATACTGCGCTACGGTCGCCCCACCCACCCGTCTGAGCACGGCCTTAATCGATACCGTATATTATACTCAAAAGATTCCAGCCTATCTTATCAGCATTCGTTATTAACTAACCATTTTATCGTCGCTTTTTACGGATGAATGAGTAATTACGTTTATACTTAATTGAAACGAATTTGTCCGTAAGAGTACTCGTATGCGTTTATTGCATTCTGTCCCATGCTGGGCCTATGGGTATAATTACATTATTGTGGCGGAATTATGAGCGCAGAATGTAGGTAGGCTATTTTCGATGTATTCGTACGATCGACATGGGTGGTGTATGCATCCATAGTGCATTGTTTACGCCGACAAGTTACCTTGATAGCGTTAACCGACCGTAACATTAGCCATAAAAAAAAGTTCAACTATTTCTGGAGCTAGTTCAATTGTCTAATGCGATTGAACTCAATCCTGGTTGAAATTAAATTTAATGGGTAAAAGCTTCGCTGCACTGATGTGGAACGTGTGCACTGTGCATTACCATCTTTTGATTTCATGTCTATATGGTACGGAGAACGCGGAAATAGGTTGATGATTAACGGTACGAAGAAAAGATCTACGGAGTAAGAACAATCAATAATTTTGAGCCCGATTAATGTAGTCATGTTCCAAATTAAGTAAATGGCTTGGTGCGAACGTCGCTTTAATTGATTTCTAAAAGTTCATATTTTTGTGGAATTAATGATGAAAATTTTACTGTTACTTTGCAGAAAAGACGCTTAATTATTGAAAGTATTTATAATGATATAATAATGTATTTTAGGAAATTGCAAACTTTGCAAAACTTAAAGAAAATGGCAATAGGCTGGTTGTTGGTGGCTAGATTCTCTCCTCTCCGAGGACCACCTGTGACGTACGCTGGCAGACCAGCTCAGCTGTATGTCGTTGGCCATTGTTAACTATTATAAGCTATGCCGCCAGTCGGCGATGTGATAATTTGCTTAAGGGAAACATTTCCCCCTGTAGCGTGGGGTGTAAGAATAATGCCACGGCCTTTCCCTTTGGTAACATTTCGTAGAAACCAATTAAAGAAGGACAGGATGTCCAGCAACTTGCACTATCCGAAATCTTCTATACCCAGTCGGACAAGAATCGATACTGGACCGGTCCTGGATCGATGACTGTCTACTAAGGAATCGATGACTTTATCGGAGACACGTCGGAGATATTTGTATGGGCATGGCCGCTTTTGCGATACCGAAAATGAGGACTGGAATCGATCCGGAATCGATGACGGTAGTCGATGGAGAATCGATGACTGGAGTCGACGTAGAATCGATACTGGGGTCGAATTGGGATCGATGACTGTAGTCAACGTGGAATCGAATCCGGACCGATGACTGGAATCGATTCCGGACCGATGACTGTAGCCAACGAGGAATCGACACAGATCGAATTCGGATCGATGGCTGTATAAATGGGTTGAATCTAGCCTGATATACAATTCGTCCAGAAACTAAAAGTGTCGTGATTGATTTCACGGCACTTTTAATTTAACAGCGGATTGTATTCATGGCTTACAAAAAAAACATACATATTCCTTTATTCCATATTTCATATATGACAACATACGCCGCCAAATGCCAGATACTTTCAAATGAATTCAAATTGCAGGCTAACTCGATACATAATTGAAAACATTTGAATTTTTCCAGCTTCGGAGACAAACCGATGAATGGAACCGGTAAGGAATCGAAGACTTTGCGATTCCACTGGAATCGGAGACAAATGTCCGACTGGGTATGCTAACGAAACGCCAAATATGCCTCAAATAAGGACTGACTCACCGGTTACGTCTTTTGACCATCCTATCGTACAATGACAAAGATTGGTTTCGGGATGTGAGTACCAGTGATGCCAAGGAATAAAAAACAAAAAATACGAGAATTCGTCTTAAGGATCAATTACATTAGGCGAGTTCACTACCTGCCAGCCGGCGGGAAAAGTAGCTGATAAGTTAAGTAGCGATTTTGTCATAATTGCACACAACTTTTCAACGCGCTTAATAGCCAACTAGCTGAAGGGTACATTAGTGACTCCCCGTTAACAAGGTTTGTTTGCAATAAAATACGGATTTTTTTTAAAAGCAAGTTTTAAGTTTAAACTTGAGAAAATTTAGATTAGACTCCAAAACTTACAAAGAGAAAGCCATCTTCAGTAATCAATTTATCTTATTTTACTGGACTTAATACTTAATATGAAATTAAATATTAGCTGTGATTCAGTATTCACCGGTAGGGCAGTGTGTTGAGGCATCAGTCTCATGTTTGACTACCGGCGTTTCGGGTTCGAATCCCGTCCACGACGACGTTTGTGGCCATGGATGTGCTGGAGGTGCATGCTGGCAACTGCATTCTCCGAAACCAGTTTATGCCGTCGAAACGTCAACTGGGCCACATGGACCAGTTGACGCGCTATGCCACACAAGGGGTTATGGCAATTGAAAGAGATTCTACCTTGTGTAGTTTTTACATTTTTGTAAAAAAGGGGGCGTTTTTTTTTATTAAAATGCTATTAGCAGCAAAAGAGTTAAGTAATAGAACAAAAAATTAAAAGCACTGGAAATAGAAAATATCTGATGAATAAAACAAAATTCCACATTATTTCTTCAAAGTCTGAATTCTTTCATTTCAGTTTTTTACCTCGCACACTTAAAAGAATCTAAACCGATTACAATAAATATATCGTTCTAGTGAAATACTTAGATAGGTGTAAACATTAGAAGAGAAATTTGCTATTTAATTCTTTTCAAATTCAAGGCTTCCAAACCAATTACAATAAAGACGTCGTTGATACCTACTTATATTGAATACATATAATTATTATGTTTCGATTTAGACGATTTTTTTTATTGCTTTCGGATATTACTCACGATATCTATTTAAATTTTTGTATTTTCGGAATCGTGTACATGCATTTTGTGAGTTATCAATATATATATATATTTTTTTAGATTTATTCCGTATTGTTTTTGTTTAATTTTAATGTAAACAAGTAAGTCTGGCACACTTGTGAAAAGTACTCAATTTTAATGAATGCTTGAGTAATTTCCAACAAGACAATACATATTTGCTTAGTGTGATTTTACAGATGACGATTATAAAAACATATAATTTTCCAGTTTGTAATATCATAATTTATTCGGTACATATTTATGAGTTTTTGATGTTATCATGGCAAGGTCGTTACCGCCAACGCTTATTTCTACTTATTTCTTATAACGTGCGTACTACTCGTTAAATATATATGCAGCCACGCTATTATCTGATTGTTAAAGGGAACGTTGAAAATTATAGTTTTAGTATATCTATGTACTCGTAAATGACGGCAACTTAACGCTTACTGAACTCAATCTAAACTGATACGCAAACGAGCTACATATTTGCTTGCTTCTTGATGATGATAATCTCAAAAAGAGCATTAGTTCGACTTTAACCCGGAACAAATGTATTTGTGAAATTTACATCGTCTGTAAAAAAGATAGGGCGACAGTATTAAAAGCTCACCACGGGATACCAAGAAGAGGAAGCAGCCCACAACCCAAGTGAAGCGCCTCACTTCGAACACCTCAAATTGCGGACACATGTTCATATGTTCGGGATCATTTTGAATAACAGAATTGCGACCATGCAACAAGCGTAAAGTGTTTATGTTTGTTGGGACTTTGCCAAAGCTATTTAACAATTCGGGAAATCCCATTTTTATACCCTTCACGGATGTGATAGGGTATATTAACCTTGTCATGAAGTTTGCAACGCACAGAAAAAAGCATCTCCGACCATATAAACTATATATGTATATTCTTGGTTAGTATGATGAGACGAGTCGATTAAGCTTTGTCCGTCTGTCTGTCTGTTTCTATGCAAACTAGTCCTTCAGTTTTAAAGCTATCGAGCTGAAATTTTGTACAAAGCCTTCTTTCTTTTGCACGCCGTATATATGTCGGAACCAACGGAATCGGACCCCTACGTTATATAGCTGCCATAGGAACGACCGGTCCAAAAATTCGTCTTTGTGAGAAAAACTTTTTTATTTCTAAACATATCGTTTTCAAATTTCACATCAGTCGAAAGTATCTTTAGTTAAATCACA
The DNA here is from genome assembly GCA_964017055.1 of Chloromyia formosa. Taxonomy (NCBI): domain Eukaryota; kingdom Metazoa; phylum Arthropoda; class Insecta; order Diptera; family Stratiomyidae; genus Chloromyia; species Chloromyia formosa. The sequence goes on from OZ024818.1 coordinate 27,917,896, forward strand.
TTCCCGAATTTCTTTGAAATCGGACCACTACGTCGTATAGCTGCCATAGGAACGACTGGTCCAAAAATTCGTCTTTGTGAGAAAAACTTTTTTATTTCTAAAGATATCATTTTCACATTTCACATTAACCAATAGTATCTCTAGTCAAATCATATTCCTGAATTTGCTTGAAATTGGACTACTACGTCATATAGCTGCCATAGGAACGACCTGTCCAAAAATTCGTCTTTGTAGGAAAAACTTTTTAATTTCTAAAGATATTGTTTTGAAATTTCACAGTAATCAATAGAATTTTTAGTGAAATCACATTTCCGTTGAAATCGGACTACTCTATCATATAGCTGTCATAGGAACGACAGTTCCAAAAGCAAGTTTTTGTCAGAAAAACTTTTTCATTTCTAAAGATATCTTTACAAAATAGCATATTATTGAATCATATTGACGGCTAAGCCACGTTCATAAATTTAGTTGAAATCGGCCCACTATTTCAAATACATCTTATAGGAACAGTGAAATCGGAACAAGTTTTACTATTAATTTCAAAGTGGCAAATGTACAACAAAACACAACGAAGCCGAAGTCGAAGGCTAGCTTGTTATTTTTCATTTAGGGTTGAATTAATGGCCTTCGTCAACCTTGTCTGCATCATCAGCACAACAAAATCTATCAAATACCTCATACACTTAAAAGGGCGCGCTGAACTATTGAACACTGTATGGTGGCTTCCACAAGGAAGGCACGATATACGAACGCCCCTCCAATATTTCTGGCACAAATAGCTAAAAGCGATCCTCACTCTACTAGGGAAGGAGGGAAGGAGCTTCTATAGGCATATACATTTATGGCCCATGAGGATTGTACCATTAAATTTGTGCTTTAACAAGGTTTGACAGCCACCAATCTCCCGGGCGCCGGGTCACGCGAACCAGTGTGATATTAGCCCGAACCATAATGGTCATATGAGGTATTAAGACTCGTCATTCAATTTGGTTATGATTCCTCAATATGCTGTCAAAACTTAATGGATCTTTTGTGCTAACTATAATGATCTTGAGATGTGAACGGTTCAAATATTTAAATTTGAATTTAATTCACTAGTTTTGTGTTATCATACAAAAAATCATTATGGTTCCATCTACAAATGCTTGAAAAATTGACCTGGATTTTAATATTAAGTTCTTAAAAACAAACAACAAAGATCATCTCCATACAAAGCGGATGATTTGCACGGTCGGGACCGTACAGTTCCAAATTTGACGAATGAATCGGTTCCAAATTGGCTCGCCACAATCGTGAGACCATTTTGATTGACTGTATGAGACTATACATTCGCATCAATATCGAATATTTGCCTGCTGGTGGACTCACACTTGCATCCATTTGGACGCGGATCAAAATGGATCCGTTCCGAATGATCCAGATCCAAATTTCGGAAACGCACACTGCGAAACAGATGCATTACGACATTTTAAAAGTCAAGTTCTATGACGAACTCAATTTTTTACTTTTCCGATTTAATTTCACGCACCGTCAATTGGATTGAAATTTTTTTGCATAAATACCTTGGCGGCTGCCAACATATAAAAATGATTTTTAACAATGACAACTTGTGCACAAAACAAGTCAATCTGACAGAAAATCAAAAACATATGAAAAGTTTTTGTGCGTGGGTTTTCCCAGTTTTTCCCGATCACAAGATCGTCCACGACCCATGGTTTCTGAACGTACACGAAATCCTCAACACTTCGTGGCAAGAGTGAAGAGCAGCGGAGGCTGTGTTAGAATCGTGGAGAATGATTTTTGTAAAAATGTTAACATTCACGATTAGTTAGTAAATTTGCCTTCTCCACCACAGTGACGTCAGTCTCACTCACCAAGTCGGATTCTAACATCTCATAGGCACCTACTTGGAGGTGCCTACAATACGTTAGAGTCCGCGGTCCAAAACTGAAGAGAGAGAAGAGAGATACCGTGTTCTCTTCATCGTCTCGATCGAAAGCACTGACAATCTCGCCAGCCCGTAACTCTGCCTTATCAACTTCTCTCAGATAGAGATACATAGCTTTTTGTCGAGGGGAGGGGGGAAATGAGGTTTATTTTCGAAACGAACACAAACCAATACAAAAATAGGAGAAAATTTTGCCGGCTGGAGAAATCATTTTTCACTCGGATTAAAAGTGAAGAATTTGTAAAAAAAAAAAATTTTTTAATTTTCCTTTTTTTTTTAAATTTTTGTTGTAAGTTTTTAATTTTTTTTATTAAAATGTTTTTTTTTCATAGTTTATACTGAATGTTTGGTATATTGGAGGGATGGAAAATTGAAATATTCGCAAATCCTCTTGCGTGGGCTCCGCTCGCTACGCTCGCCCCGCGCTTAAGGGATCGCAACCCTCAGTATCACACAAACATGAACGCTCGCTTCGCTCGCTCTGCGTACAACAGCGTTTTGATCAGTTTTAAACACACCAAACACTCAGTATTAAGCATTAGAACAAAAAATAAGGAAGAAGATATTAAGAAATTAGGATTAAAAATAAAAAAATTTTTTTTTTTAAATTTGAGAGTCTTAGGGTGACGCGAGTGATAAGTGACAAAAAATCCGAGTGAAAAATGATTTTTTCACCCCGGGCCCCGGAAAATAAAAATATCCCAAATTCTCTTCTTCTGCTGACATCATGTCAATTCCATATAAATAATTCTGCAAAGCGTTTTATTATATATTCATCTTCTGACCCCAAAAGAGTATGTTCCGCTAATAAATCTTGCAAGACGAACATATCCACATTCAGAATAGCACGTGTCAATTGAATGTCAGCCTCTCTGTCTGTCAGTTTATCTAAGCGTTTTGTCGCTCCATACGTTGTTACACTGACAAGTAAATGCTACAGACGCATCCAGAAATGGCAAAACTAACGCCGAAAAGTATAATCAGAACAAATAAAACTCAGGAGGCAAGATGCAATTGTGGATAAGTGTTAAAATTGCCTCTACTGTTAATGGTGCTATTGAACGTAGCAATTCGTATTTGTAATGAGATGCAACTTAAATCGTTTCAGCAAATTGATAAATCGGCGCTATTGTGACCATAACAAATTGATTATAATATACATAATATTAAATGGGCCCGTATGTAGGAGATCAGTAGGTCTACAGACTGGGCTGGCGGAATATGTAAAATTCCTGTATTGAGTTTCTAACGAATGTTGTGCGTGAGTAGCGTCAACTGAGGACGGAGGCAGAGGCTTCAGTCGCGCTCAGACCATGTCAGGCGACTAAGTGCCAAAACCTCCTCAGCAATGACCAGGTGTGACGCGCGCTAGATAGCTAGCTCGGCTATCGGTGGGCGGGGTGTTGATTGGTCACAAACTGACTCAACTTGAGCGGATTGCAGAAATATCAGGGACAAATAAAAAAGAAAACCGGAAAATAGAGGGCTACGCCCGCAATCCGAGGGTTTTGTAGTGTCCTATGCCAATAGGAGATGAACTGTCCTACTCTTGGAGATGCTTATTTGTACCAAGTTTCAGTAAAGTCGGTTCACAAGCTTCCAAGATATAAAATTAAACACACTCTTACTTCTACCTATAATATTTGGCACAATATTGACTATATCTCCGAAATACGCCATTGAATCAATTTGAATTTTGCATAGAAATAAGATAACGAACTACTTAATACTTGTACCGAAATTCATTTTATTCAGTTCACCCGTTCTCGAGATATACTTTTTCATACATTTCGCGACACTGTGGCCCTCATATCTTGGGCTAGGCTAGGCTGCGAACGTTTCGCCTAGCCCCCTTAGCTAACGATTAAAGATCCCTTGGGTGATTTAGGTAGCAAAAATACTTACTAAATACTTTTTCTATCAATCTTTATTTTCCTTTTTTTTTCTGATTACATACTATACAAACGCAGAGCGTCAACAATTCTTCACACTAGAACCTCACTTAGGCCCGTTTTCTCAATGTTTGATTAAAATTTAAACTCCAGTTAAACAGACATTGAACGTACCCATCTGTCATATTTTACAGGGAAAACAACAACAACAAATTTTATCTCGAGTTTAAATTTTAACTGGACATTGAGAAAACGGGTCTTAATCTAATATAATAAAAGTAAAGATTATTTTTGTATGTTTGTCGTGCAAAAACTGTCAACTGTTGTCACCAAATTTTGCAGGAGTATATTTGGCGAACTGGAATAGACAGTAAGGTGGTTCGCGACCACATACAGTAAAATCCCGTTCAACCGAACCCAATTCGGATAACGAAATTTTTCATAAGTACTTTCGGGAGGCCGGGGAGGAAAATAAACTGGTTTGCGACTCCAGAATGTTACAACATACAGTAGAAATCCGATTAATGGAACCAAGAGGGCGGCTCGGCGTCATTTCGGATAACGAAACTAGACACGAGTATATTTGGGAAGCCGAGGATGAAAGTAGGATAGTTAGCGACTGCATTATGTTTTTACATACAGTAAAATCCAATTTAAGCTCGTCCAACTCGAACTCGAACACAAACATGGTACAAGTGGACAAATTTCTTCAGATTTGTGTGAAGTGTGTCTGTGTGTGTTATCAGCCATTCAGAGGACACTTGTACCATGTTCGTGTTCGTGCTCGACAGTGTGTGGTCCGGTTAACCATACTAAAGAGGCCAGCGTCATCTTGCTTTACAAAATTTACGGACAATCCGTGGAAACTATTTACCTATTTATGTCTATATAAACTGTATGTTTGTTCGTTCTTTGCGGTCAAACGGTTTAATCGATTTTAATGAAAAATCATGAACATATCCGTTATGATCCAGTATAGGATCCAGCGTTTTAAATTTTTCGATTTGTCCGGCAGCCACCAATCCCGACTCCCACATGGGAGCGTCATAAAAGTAATCTCCAAAACGACCGAGATTGGTGTCAAAACATTAGTTTGCAGCGTCGCTGAGACGACTGGTGGCACTCCCAAAACTCACCACCCATCCCCACACTTCGGCTTCTAAGTGACTGTGAATAAAATGTCCAAACTGACCAAGGTTAGTGTCGAACCAATAGTATTAGGGTCTCTAAGATGTATGATGACACTCCCAAAAACCCACTTCCCTTCCCCCACCCCCGCAACTAAGTGACTGTGAAGAAAATTACCAAAATGACCGAAATTAGCATCAAAACCATTGGTTTTGGGGGTCGCTGAGAAGAGTGGTGGTGGTTAAAAATAATGGTACGATCACAGGGAAGGATGAGAGCAGCCAGACGGGTGTTGTTGTTAATTGCCTTGATCCTTCCAGGGGCATGGACGCGTCAAAATCTCTAGCATTTCTATGCCTTGATGACGTTACGATAGCATATCTACTTTTCGGAAGTGCAGTAGCTAGCATGTACTTGCTATCCGCGCTTTCTTTATACTGACAAGCTAAGCTCGGAGCACTGTGAGAGTTCTATAAGTACTCGCAGGCAGTTATTGATCACACCGAGATTTGAACTCCGAGCTCTATATTAGTATCGTAGAGCGGTAACCGAACGGCCACCGACCGCGATAAACAGACGGGTGGAATCAGCAGAAGAACGTCAGCGGCATGTTGGAAGTGTTCGCTGTAGAGTTGCTGAAACACCGCATATATACGAGGCGCGCAACCAAGGGGCAAAAATAAGAATGACTGCTGCGAAAAACGCTGAATCAATTTCGAGACAAAATCAACGGAGAGATTTGGTTTCCAATATGACAAAAACATTAAATTACAGCGTCCATTCAAGCGTTTCAGTTGAGAAGGGGGAAAAAGTGTGTATGTACCGTCATGCTTTAAAATTTGGAAAATGGACGCCCGGAATGTTGCTGTTCAAACGGAAAAGTGCAACTGCTCCTAATTATGGAGCCATCTTCGGAGCAAGAAGAGTTGTTAACGAGGGTAGATTTACGCCAACGTTTAAAGTAGAGGACCAGATATACCATCAAGTGATTTCACTTCTTCCACTTCCCGACCATGACTACAAGTTCTTACAAATTTATTTCATGGGCAACGAAGAACACAGCAAGTGGATCAGCGTTTGCAGAACATTCCTGGTGCAAATCATAAATTTTGAGTGATCCCCAAAGACATTTACAAGCGAAAAATGCCTTGATACACCTATTCTGAACCGCATTGTATCGAGTGACAACGGGGGACATGCAAATTCGAATAAGGGCCGATATGATATGAAATAAACCCGGAGGTGAATGTGAGGTAAAAAAATGTCGAAAATAACGGAGATTACTGTCAAACCAATAGTTTTCGGGGACGAATGGTGGCGCTACCAAAGCCCCCCCCCCCCCAGTGTGAATGCCCGTGAACAAAAGTATATAACGACCAAAGTTAGTGTGAGCGTAGCTAGTTCTTTATAATGCTCAGTTGCATTTAATTGTTATTCAATTCTGATTTAGGGTATTTTAATATAGTTATCAGGGCTCTGTTTCTAGAGATTATTCAAAATACAATATGACCACATGATCGTATTGGGTATACAGTCCTTTCCGCCTTTTTATCGTTTGTTTTTTATATACATATATACAACTTGCTTTAATTTTAAGCGTATAATAATATAAATAGAATTCTACCTAAAACAATTTAAAAAAATGAGACCGGAATATAGAGGGCTACGCCCGCAATCCGAGGGTTTTGTAGCAAGCGCTTATTTTGGTATATAAATATCGGCTCCTTGCTCTTCTTCATACCACTCAGATTGATAAAAAAAACACAATTAAAATGTCTTACCCACTTACATTTTTACGAACTAATATTTTCTCCTCCCCCACTATTCCTCTTTCTACAAATTTCAAGAAAATGCGAAAAAATGGAATGTACTCAACATTACCTTTCTCACGACACCTCACTTGCCTATACCAGTTGATTAAAAAAAAATTTACCTTAATTTCGCCTCTATGTGGACCCCTCTCCCCTTCCACCCGGTAAAGTTTGCCAATTACGACGCATCTAATCTTTACCCTTTCAAAAATGATTAATTAAATAACTGCAATTCGCACTACGAAAAACAACATGAAAGTAGTACTCACAACTATGAAGCCGATAGGTGTATTTTTTGTGTGGATAGTGTCGAAATGCCTAACTTTGAATCAATGTACTATTATTAAATATTATGTGATTGTAATGAAACCTAGGGATATTATTGCCGATGATGTTGGTTATCATTGGCCACCAATATTTTTGACCTCGGGTATGTTTAAGGAGTGCAGGGGTGTGCTAACTGCAACTATAGAAATGTACTATTATAAACCTTTTCTGATGAGATTTCAAAATTCTATTAATCTAGATTTTCTACGCTAGTAAAATGCCGCTTTTCTGCAAATTTTCATATTTCTTAGTATAACGGTCTAGAAATGCAAGGGGGGGGGACAAACTCGGATCACATATTTTCCCCTCTATCTCTTTTCCCCTTTTTTCAAATTTGATGAAAATACCGGAAATGAAATGTACTCGGTGTTACCTTTCTCATGATACCCCACTTGCCTATACCAGATGAAAAAATTTTTTTGACCTTCATTTCCCCTCTTTGGGGACATCCCCTTAAAGTCAGCGTATTACAACGAATCGCTTTCTCCGGCGAATTATAATAATTCTACATACTCCCACAAAATTTCATGTATGTAGCTTCAGCCGTTCGTGAGATATTTCATGGACAGACGGACAGACATTTGACCGATTTCATAAGGGTTTTGTTTTTTATACAAAACCCTAAAAAGGAATTTTCTTTTGCCTTAAAGTTTGACTACCGTGTACTGATTTGCGGAAATTAAAAATTCTTTGCCTATTTGTTTTCTCTCTATCAAATTGAAAGATACTGACAACAGAAATCCGAACAATGGTCCATACGCCTTAAATTATATACTTCCACTAAGTGCCACCATACACTGTCGAACTCGAACATGGTACACAGTACAACAGTGGACCGGTTTTCTTCAGGTTTATGTGGAGTGTGTGTGTTGAGCTATTCGGAGGGCATTTGTTCGAGTTCGACAGTGTATGGTGACACTAATGGCAGCCCATGGCTATGTGTGCGAGGACGATTCCGTGCTGCGCCGATAGTCTGTCAGTCAGTGATCAACATTTTTTGTAGCAAATTGAGTTTAAGTGCCACTTTCCATGAGCGGCTTTTCTAGCCAGCGGTAGCGGTAGCGGTAGGCGGTTTTCGGATATATTGTACATATTTTCCTGTTGCATAATTACAAAATATATAGGAAAACGGCTAGCTAAAAAAAATCGCCCATGCAAAGCGGCACACTCTTCGACCAACACAATTTCCCAAAAAAAGTATTTTTTTTCTAGCTCAAATCTAATTTAATTCGACTAAAAAATCAACGTTCGATAAGCTGCTGATCATCTTGCCACGTGCTCAGAACATAGATATTTCGTCACAGCTCAATACCCACCTGACTCGACTATAACCGGCTATGGGCATTGACAGATTTACCAAATACATTCGACTTGACTGGATGGAAAATCAATATTATGTTAACTCGTATTATCACCTTTTCAGAATCGGTAACATCTTGCCTTATCTCATGAAAAATCGCCAAGCACAAGAATACAAACAAACCGTGAGAAAGAAGATTGAAAGTGAATGTGATTGATTGGATTGAAAGTATCTTTTGTCTATGCGTGTAGCTTCGATAGCAGTGAATCAATCACAGTGCAGTGCCTGACTCAACAGTTCAAATTATTGACACGAGTCGTTCAGTCACACTTTCTAGATACGATGTCTGATCTCATTCATTGTCGCCAACGTGCTATATAAGAGCTAAGAATATTTTGCTAATTTTAGTAAGACTATGTCAAGGTTGGCATTCTCTATGCCATTCCGGTAATACCATCCCCATATTCACTTTTTCAGCCTTATTAAGCAATGGAGCCGTATAAGTTGCAGAACGATTTGCGACCAAGTCTCATGTGGTGGGTGGTTACGTGGATTATCTCTTCCTGGAAATGAGTCAATGGCTTGTTTGTTATGAGCTTTAATGACATGTGGCCAACTTGAAAAAAATGCAAAAATAAACGTGACGAGTAGGTTACTAAAAGCGCCACAGGTATCTTCGTGGGGGGACCTATTCCAATTTGAAATAAAATGAGCGAAATATATGAGTAGTTCGATATATGAAATGAAGTAATTAATTATTTATTATATTAGATTATATAAGAACTAAGAATTCACATGTTTTTTTTTTAAATACAGTAACGGCTATAACGAACACCGGGTATAACGATTGCTCGGTTTTATAACGAACGATTTAATAGGATTTGGATTTGATAGGACTTGAGTAAAGTTTGTAATGGAAAGGTGTTCAGGACACTTGAAGTGTCCATGGGGACGAAGTTAGCAGTTTGTCCAAGTGACCGTGAAGATCCGGCAGCGCCATCTGGCGAAGACTCCTCAGCTTGATAGGTGGTGGCACGAGCTTGCTGTAGTTCAGTGATGGGAGATGTGAACGGGGTTTTTACCATCTCACTGCCCCTAACCATTAGCATTCTGAAAAAATTCTCATGCCTAGGGAATACAAGCAAACCAAACGTCCCACGACCTTAAAACAATGCAAAGAAGAAAAAAAAAAAAACAGAAAACTACATGATGGCAATGGCCGTGCGTCGACCGGTATCTTGACATTCCTCCGGGTCCAGCTGGAGCGGACGCTGGACCCTCAACCCTCCCAACTAATGAGGTACCTACCTGGGCTAACTACTTCGTACCTCCCTTGCGAAAACAAAGTACCAGTGAGGCTTTTCACCTCATGTCATCATTGACCTGAAAAGGGAGTTGGGCTGTTCAGTGAAGGAAACGCACGTTTTCAAATTAAATTGACAACATGTTTATTCAGGTTTCTCAAAACTTCCCTCTCTTGAGACACTTGGACCCTATCCAGGGGTGCCCTCGGTGATAGCTGCTTCAGGCGGTTCCTAACGTGCCAGAGTTCACATAACTATGCTGCAGGTCTGACTACGTAATTCATTCCACCTTAATGACCTGAGACGCTTTGACGTTACTCAGCTGATGATGAGGCTAAAGCTATCTAATTGCCTCAACCAAATGTTTTGCTTAGCCAAAGTTGGTTGGCTTGGTAAGCAGCTCCAGGGGGCGCCCGCGGGGAGGACTATGGGAGAGGACTTTTGTCGCCCTAGCAGTAGGTTAGCACACAATTTAGTCGTTCAGCTGCTAACTTTATTTCACATGTGGCGATGGAACTGATAAGTTGATGAACTTTGGAAACCACCAACTCCCGAAATTGGTTCCAGTTTATCCTCTTGGGACAAAAGGATATTAAGCGGAGTTCGCATAGTCCCGGAATATCGAAACGAATGTGCATAGGGTCGGACAATGATACTTCCGCCTACACTCTCTGCTGGCGAGAAGCCTACCATGGTTCTTGGATGAGCGCCAGGGTGGCTTGATTTTCGGCGAACAACGTGCACACAGTAGCCGATGGTCCTTTTGTGTGGTTCAGATTTGTTTCAAGAACCCTAATGGCGCTCAAATCTGATGTGAAGAGGAGCTATGTTTCTTCGGCTGTTGGACGGTGTTGAAGGAGGTGTTCAGTTCATTATTAAACGGCTTATTTGAAGCCCTGGCTGGTGCAGAGGCTCTGATGTGGCTCCAGACCAACGGAGGAGTCCCAGTTCCTCGTCTGGCTGATTGTGTACTGTAGGCTCAGAAATCCGAAATCCTCGGAGGGCATACAATGGTCTGGTTTGTGATTGATATAGGCTCCGTAGCTGGTACAGAGGCTCCGATGGTTTAAACATTAAGTAAGATATGCAGAAAAAAAACCATCTTGACGTCCGCCCACGGGAAAGATGTCAAGTGAAACATTCAGCTGATACCACATCCGGCTGTCATATCCCATCCCTGGGTCTGAGCTATTTGGAGCTTGAGACGGGATATGACAGCCGGAAAGGATATTAGTTAATACTGATACTTTTATTTACCTACCTTTCTATTTCTGACACGTATTGATATCGTTCCGTGCATTTAGGAATCTTGGATGGTATTGCTGAGTAACATTAGGTCTAAGGTTAAAAGACTTGAGCATTAGCCGTTGAAGACTGATCGGTTACCTGGGCCCAGTTCAAAAGAAATCATGTGCAGTTCATAGATCCCCCTTTGAGTTAACAAATTGTGCATTTAAACAGAGTATGGTTAAATTACTTTCCGAAAAGTAATAGTTCTTTAAAATTGAATTACCGTTGTAAATCGATTTAATAAATACTAATTAATTTAATAAGTAATTTAATTAGTAATAAATAATTCTAATCAAATAATTTCAATACTCTTTTCAGATATAATTCTAAATGATGATGTCACCACGAAGTATTCTACTCGGAATAGCCATATTGCTCGTATCACTTAACCCGGCCACGTCTTTTGACTGCCCCGAATATTGCACATGTACCGAAACAACAGACAACGGTATCATACAGAATCACGCGAAATGTTCGAATCTGGAGGGACTGAGGATCCTGGAAGAGAAGCACATCCCCCTTCATTCGTTGGACCTTTCAAACTTGGGCCTGACAAGAATCACCTATCATCTGGAGAAATTCCGCGATTTAGTCAGCCTAGATCTGTCGCACAATCAATTAGCCGATGTCGGTAAATTAGGTAAACGAATTAAGAGCTTGAACCTGAGTCACAATAAAATTACATCGGGTAAGCTGGGAAAGATTCCGAATTTCGTTGAGAAACTAGATTTATCGTATAACGAAATTACATATTTGCCTGCCGACTTGAAAAAATGGCACTCCCTGAAGTCAATTGAATTGACCGGCAATGCGATAAATTGTACTTGCGAAACATTAGAATTAAGAAATTGGTTGCAAGACAATCGTGTGTGGACGGACAATCACATTACCTGTACATATCCGCTATCCGCGAAGGGTAAAGCTTGGCTTCACGTTAACCAGTCGGTTATTTGTGGGGATCATCAACAACCCGTGTTGATCCAAAAGGAACAAGAAATATCCAGCGATGACGAAAACGAACTTATGCTGGGCGATCAGCCCTTTGAAGATGAAGGCTCTGGACAGACCGCCGATGAAGAATTGGGAAAAGATTATCTGCCCGTTGACGAAAAAGTGGAGAAGAAACCCAATGACAGTTCGGTTGATTTGAATGCCGATGAGGGATCTGGCGATTCGAGTATTTTCCCCTTATCCGAATTGGACACATCCAATGCTGCAGATAATGCAACACATAGCGATGTTGTCGATGGAGTGCCCGCCGAAGTGGGATCTGGAGGTGATGAGTTGGAAGATGATGAACAAGGCAGGCTTATCGACAATGACGACGAAGGTTCTGGTAGTGGTATGATCTTGTTGAGAACAAACATTGATTTGAATTCAGAGAAGGATCTCGACGAAAACAATGATGGCATTGTCGATGACGATAAAGATGAAAATGCGCCGATCGCACCACCTCAGGAAGAAGTGACAAAATCGCCTGACGATATTTTTGGTCCGGGATTAGGAATCATGACTTCCGAAGAAGTTACCAAGCCCCCAGTCGTCGAAGAGCCAATCCTGAAAGCTGAAGTTCCGCTGGTGGGTGAGCAGCCTAAAGGTGGCGATGAAGTAGACGGTCCTATCGTAGATCCTAAGTCCGCTGAGAAAGAAAATATTGTAGCTGGTGAGAGCGATAGACTGGAAGAAGCCAATACAGCCGGCAACAAGAACACATACATTCTATTGGCCGTAGTTTTGATTCTTTTAGTTGTACTAATCGTGTTCGTTGCTATTAAACGAAGAAACGCCAACCGTAGGCGCCAAACTGATGCTGAAAATCAACGCGAAACCGAACTTATCGATATGAACAAGAAGAATCTTGGCAAACCAATCAATAAAAACGGTGCACCTGAACATATTCCTCTAATGGGCGCACGCGATAAAACCGATCTAGCAAAACCTATAAATAGCGACAAGAAAACACCTTACACGCCGACTGACGAAAAAGACGCCAGAGCACAGCAGCCACTCTTAAAGGATAACGAATCTGCAAATAGACCTGAATCAAATAACAATGTGGCTAGCAGGCCGGTAGAGGCACAAAACATCGAACCTGTTCATAAGCCTCAAGCAAGTCCTCGATACAATATGACCGATACCATTCCACCCAGCGATGATGAAGTTTTCCTGCCGTCTGGAGCACAACCCTCAAATCCCTCATCGCCTAAAGCTTCCCGATATAGTCCTGTTTACTCGCCTGAAACGGGACGTGTTAAAATTAAATTATTGGAAACGCCGAAACCCAAAACACCACTCTTAGTAAATCGAACTCGATCGAATGCCGGCGACATTATCACAACGCCAAATGGCAATAGTTTGCGTGCACCGGACCAAAGTCACTGAGACATTGTCCAACCCTCCTAAGACGAGATTTTTAAATATATTGTGGAAAGTACGGAGTACGGGAGGTACTTTCATACGTAAGCTCTATACGTCAAAAAAATAATATATATATAAAACAAAAAAACGATTTTTCCGTGGTAAATTTTAAGTACTTGTATAAAGGGACACACAAGAGCAATGATTTCAAAGAGCGTGGTTTAAATGTTCCGTCAGCTAGCTGGTCAGTTAAAGCCATGTTTAACAGCAAGGCATGCAAATAACCCTATGCATCATGCATATTTCGTGTCCTTTCCATTTTGTCTCATGAATTCATCCTTAGTAAAAAATTGAGCCCAAATTGTGTTCACAGTCATCACTTGTTACATTTTGAGTTACTTAAAATATGCCATTGGAAAACCCAATTTCCTACTATACAACTGTATAATGCATGTACGTATGTGCGATTTTAAAGATCATACATTTTTCTATGTATAAGTATCTCGTATACAAAGTAACATAGATTCAAACGAAATTTTATGGTTCTATTTGTTGTTACCATCAAATTGTACTTTATGAATAATAAAAAAAAATGTAAAATCTGTAAAAAGAAACTATATTTAAAGAAATAAAAAAAAAATGAAGAGAAGATTTATATAAGTATGTACATGAAAGGAGGAAAATTCGACTACACTTCTTACTGCTACTATATATATAATATATACAAAATACTATAGTTTCTAAATAATGTAACTTTGTTTTGTTTTTATTATTATTTTTACTTATTATGTAATTGTAAACTTTTAAAGTGAAAAATACAATAACGTTAAGTAAGTTATGTGTGTAAATCAACCCAAAAGGTTGTCTTTATGAGTATATATGAGTAGTTTGCTTAAGGGAATTATGATTTTCTAAAAAGAAGGAATTACATTAAAATGATTTTGAAAGAAACAAAAAAATCGCATAAAAAACGCTTTTTTCTGTAAAATAGCAATAAAATTTAAATAGTTTTTTAAAACTAGTGATCAATAAAACAAAAGAAAACGAGAAGAAATGGAAAAAAACGTGAAACGGGAAAACACATAGTGGGGAATGGGAATCAAATGCCAAAAGATTAAGACGTGTGAGCCTAGTGAAAATACGTTCTTCTTAAATAATATTATGTAAATGTTAAATGAGTAACGAGTCAAAATTTTTTAAATACATAATTTAAGGAATAAAAATACGAAAAAGAAAAACACATTTGTAAATTATTACTATTATTTTATTTTGTCGGATACTTTACACTTGTTGTGAAACTGTCTTTGATGTTGATGTAGAGAATTGTGTTGCATACGACGAGATAATAATAAAATGAAATTTATATTATTATTTAAAAACCCTAGTGTTTTAATTCCGATCGTAGTAACAGTATATAAATGGGGAAGGTAAAATATATTAGGTTGTGTGTATTTGCCTACGAAAAGCTCAGACAAAAACTGTGATGGTTATGTCATATAGGCAGAAATGAACGTACCAGAAAACTAAATGTCACAAAAAGAACAATATTTATCTGCACTTTAGGTCCGTCCCATGCGAAAACATTTTCATTTTGATCCATTTAATTTCAAGTGTCTTTGATTTGCTTTGATACGTGTTGTTCCCGAAGGAATTCTTTAATTCTTTAGGTGCCCATCCTTAAGTGAATGTGTCATTGACATGACTTTGAGTTGCCTTCGAAGACATTGGGTGGTATGCATAATAATGAGGATATACTCAAGAGTGAAGTCTATTGAGGACATTCCTGAGTCTGCTATGTTCGGTGAATCGAGTGAAAAAGTTCTATGCTTAAAACTACTCTCCGCTCCATAGTGAAAATTGAGTGGAATTCTGTCAACTCAGCTTTACTCCACTCGACTCACTTTATGCATACCACCCATTATGTTCTTCGGTCTTTGATGTCCATTAAGTCCTTTATATCCTTCATGTCCCTTACTACTTCGCCTTTACCCCTAGTGGGGCATAGCGCGTTAACCACTCCTGCGCGCCATCGTACTCTGTTCTGGGTAATGGCAAAGAATAGAGATTATTGCTAACAAGAAATGGGACTCCATACGAATTAAGAGTGCCTGCCTGGTAGTTGCATATGTGTTGGATTCCATCAGTACACGAACGGGTAAAGCGGTATAGGAAGTGTGTTACTCATACGATGAAACGTACTAGGCAGTTGGCATTTGAATTGAAGAGCTTTTTAAAATATTGCCGTCCCTATCCCTCTAAATGCAACTTTCATTTGATTATTTGCGTATCAATTGGCAATGCGCTTTTGCTTAAATCGTATGAAGTGCCACCCCCCTGGTAATGGGGCGCAACTCCCCAAACAACTTACCCAGCGCCTTACACTCCATAGATCGACGTCATGTGATTTTAGGACCCCCTCTAATTCGGTATTGGTCGGAAATGCGGCTCCATTTTATGGCATATAAAGCCATGCCAGAGTTGATACCAGCCCACCATCTAAACTGGAAGTAACTGTGGCTATTAAATCGATGGAAGCGGGGAAAGCCCCGGGGATAGATGGAATTTCGGTGGAACGCTACTACAGATATTCTTCTCCCACTTATCCAAGAGAAGAATGGAAGAAGAGCGTCATTATTAAGACCGCGAAGAAAGGTAACCTGAAGGATTGTAATAATTGGCGTGGAATTTGCCTCCTCCCCGCAGTCTCCAAACTGATGGCAAAAATTGTCTTAGACCGGATCAAGCATACAGTTGACCGCACACTGGACGATGAACAGGCTGGTTTTCGCGAGGGCTTTTCATGTAGCGACCACATTAACAGCCTCCGAATTATTATTGAACAATCCGCAGAGTGGAGATCCGCATTACATCTCGTGTTCATCGATTTCGAGAAGGCGTTTGACAGCGTTGACCGGGAATACATCGGGAAGGATTTACGTAGGAGGGGTATACCAGATAAAATCATATCCATCATCAAGGAGTCCTATAGCGGAGCCCAATGTCACGTCTTACACAAGGGTAACCTTTCAGATCCCTTCGAGGTGCGTAGCGGAGTGAGACAAGGCTGCATTTTGTCACCGATATTGTTTTTGATTGCCATTAATGACGTACTCTGCAGCGCGCCTCATGAGCACTAGAGCAAAGGTATCAGATGGAAGCTGTTTGATTACCTTCAACACCTGGATTACGCTGACGATATTTGCCTTCTTTCAAATGGATCGGATCATCTAGTTCAAATGACGGATACCCTGCACCGCGAAAGTGGCAATGCGTGGCTTAAAATCAATGCTGTCAAAACTAATTACTTGAGCTTGGGTCCAGGAAGACAGAGCGAAATTTGTGTTTCGGGGCAGACGGTGGATAATTTTTGCTACCTCGGAAGCGTAGTTCGGGGCGACCGGTAGCGCAGTGTGTTGAGGCATCAGTCTCATGTTTGACTACCGGCGTTTCGGGTTCGAATCCCGTCCACGACGATGTTCGTGGCCATGGATGTGCAGGAGGTGCATGCTGGCAACTGCATTCTCTGAAACCAATTTATGCCAACGAAACGTCAACTGGGCCACATGGAACAGTTGACGCGCTATGCCCCACAAGGGGTTAGGGCAACTGAGTAGTAGTAGTAGTAGTAGGAAGCGTAGTTACAGCAGATGGTGGAGCGGATGTTGATGTACTGTCTCGCATCAATAACGCTCGGGCAGCTTTTTTCAGTTTGACTCCTTTCTATCAAAACAACAACATCTCCAGACGTACCAAACTCAGGATCTTCGAAACCAATGTAAAATCTGTGCTTCTTTATGGCTGTTCAACTTGGAAGGTGACCAAAGCGATTACAACTAAATTGCAAACTTTCGTGAACCAGTGTCTACGGCGCATCCTACACATACGCTGGCCAGAGGTCATTTCTAACGACGACCTCCTGTTCATTACTGGCCAGGATAGGATAGACACCTCCATAAAAAGGTGAAAGTGGCAATGGATAGGTCACACACTTCCAAAAAGGGCCGAAAAACATTGCTAAACAGGCAAGTCGCCACATTGGACGACCTAGAAACACCTGAAGAAGATCAGTTGAGGTCGAGGGTAAGTCAATAGGCAAATCTTGGAGCAAGTTGAAGGCGATGGCGGCGAACAGGACGAGGTGGAAAGTAGGCGTGATTAATGCCCTAAGCCCCACAAGGCGTTAGCAGGATCCAGAGAGAGAGAGGGAGAAAGCCATGCAGTTATCATCCTCCCGCAATGTGTGACCTATCCACTGTCATTTTCGCCTACATATCAATTCGTCGATTAGCATCTGACCCGTACGCCGAGTTAGCTCTTCATTTGACATTGTTTCGGGCCAGAAAATTCTTAGAATTCGGCGAAGACATGAATTGACGAAAACTTGCAGCTTTCTGGTAACTCTTACGGAAACTTTCCATGTACTGCTCCCATAAAGAAAATAAAGACAGTGCCAGGGAGCGAAACAGGCCCAGCTTGGTCTTGATGCTGAGATAACTGCTCTGCCAGATTTTGGACAGCATGCCGTACGCGCATTAGCCTGGTTGATACGACGAGCGATGTTCTGCTCCGTACCACCATTTTTCCCAGGTATACAAAGTTGTCCACCTCCTCCACAGGCTACCCATTAATATTACAATAATGGCAATATGTGTCGGATTTCTTTTTCTCATTGGCGGGCTAAGAACCTTGGTCTTGTTACTACTAATCTTTAGCCCAACCTTGCTTACCTCCCTCTCAAGATCTAACGACATTGCGGACGGATCCATGATTTTGTCGGAGAATAGGCATATGTCGTCAACGTAGTCAAGATGTTATTGATAAGATGTTAAAGTCCATTGAATTCCTGTCTAGTCCAGATAGGGCTGCATGCAACACATCGGTGAGAGGATGCACCCCTGCCGAACTCCACTGCGAATCTCAAAGCTCACCGATACCTTTCCTTTATGCGGAATGCGACATTTTGCGCCGTCGTAGGTTACCTTAATAATAGCCACAAACTTCTCAGGGAGAATCTTGTTTCACTCTATCGAAAGTCCATAAAAGGATCAAAAAACGACATCATCCCAAAACCGGAAACAGAATTCAAATATGGCGGGCTAATAATACAAAGAAAGTGGGATAAAATCAAAAGTCCTTGAAGGAATTGAATGGTTGTACGCTTTTTGTAAAGCCCAAAAATAGCGCAAAAATGTGAAATTATAAAATGTTTCAAAAATGTCCCACATTATAGTTAATCTCTAGCTCGCGTCAAGCTGGAAGTGCCGGCGAAAATTTTGATTTTCCCGAAAACCAAAAGAGCCCAAAATTTTTTTTTATGCCCAAAAATAACCCAAAAAAAGCCCAAAATTTGGTTAAAATTTCACATCGATTGCCGACATTGGCACTTCCAACTTGACGCACCTCGTCGTATCGACCAAGCTAAATGCTCTTACGGTATGCTGTCCAAAATCTGGCAAAGCAGTTATCTCAGCATCAAGACCAAGCTGGGCCTGTTTCGCTCTCTGCTACTCTCTGTGCTTTTGTATGGGAGCAGTACATGAAAAGTTTCCGTAAGTGTTACCAGAAAGCAGCACGTTTTCGTCAACTCATGTCTTCGTAGAATTTTAAAAATTTTCTAACCCGAAACAATCAAATGAAGAGCTAAGTCGGCGTACGGGTCAGATGCCAATCGACGAATTGATGTGCAGGCGAAAATGGCAGTGGATAGGTCACACATTGCGGAAGAGTGATAAATGTATTGCTTTGCATGCCATGAAAAGGAACCCCATTTCCAACCAATGTCGACCAAGAGGAGTTTCTAGAATCACATGGCGTCGATCTGTGGCAAAGGAGTACTAGGCACTGGGTGAGTCTTTTGGGGAGTTGCGCCCCATTGTCCAGAACAGAGTACGATGGCGCGCAGGAGTAGTTGACGCGCTATGCCCCACTAGGGGTTGAGGCAAAGTAGTAGTAGTATTACAGCCTTTGAGTATAGAACTAACCACACAAGTAACAAGTTACTCTGAGATTAGTGTTGATGGATACTCTTATATAGGTACACTAAATACAAATTTTTAAAATCTTTTTCACCCACGGCACGAGAATCCCGCTACTTCTGAACATAACCTATAAATTGGTTGACGTTTTTAACCTAGTTGGGAAAATGACAGGTGAGAAGACTGCTGGTGGCGGGACGGACATCGTAAAAACTCCTCCGGATTATTTAGATGGAGAGTGGTCGGTAAGTTTCATCTGACGAAACCCTTTCGAAAACTTTTCTATACTTAAATTTCCACAACTTCCAGGTGCGACAATGCTTTCTTTACAAGGAGGAATACAATGACTGCAAGAGCTTCAAGGCCCGGTTCCATCAATACTTCGTGAATGGCGACTACACGGATTGCACACAATGGAAGACAGACTACGACAATTGTCGTCGTTTTCGGGAAGACAAGGACGTACAGGCTGGCAAAGCGGTCATCGAGAGTGAAGCGGATCGACGAAGAACTCGAATGAAGGCTCATTTTGGCAACGATATTTGGAAGAAGCGGAAGGCCCCTCCGGATGATTGGGCCAAACCATTGCCTGAATGGCTGGAGAAGAAGAACGCTGACACGTACCTGGCGATCAAAGCGGAGGAGCTGCGAACGGGAATTAGTTCCGAGCCTGAGAAGAAAAGTTCTTGCTCCATAATGTGACCAACACATGACTAGGGAAAGTCAAACTGTAGATACTACAAGTACATAGCAGTAGCTGTTCAGTTCAGAATGTAATTTATTACTAGAATGTAAAAGTTATTCAGAAAATAGTTTTCAGTACAAACGTTGAGTATTTGTCAATTAGGCTGGCATACGATAAGGTTGGGAGCAGGTAGGTATCTGGAAATGAATTCCCATAATGCGAAGTCTGCAAATGGATGGCTTTTATAAAAAAAGACAGTTCTACTACTTGAATTAACTGCAAATACAAGCAACCTGTGAGAACAGATCCCTGCCGAATGGTGGGGACATATTTATCATGTATTTTTCGATATCGCCGATATACGAGGAGAGGTCAATAAGTTCGCACAATAGATGAGACTGCGGGTGGTTGTTGTAGCGATGCTTCAAATACTGCAGTTCTTTTTGCATCGAGGGGGTTTGGCAGCTCTTGGCCGTTGAAAAACGGGTCGTTCCGGTACGAAGAACCGGCTGCCGCAGGAACGAGACTGCGGGTCGATGTCACCTCATATTTTGAATTTTCTGAGTTACTCATTAAAAGGTTTTTTGCTTTCTATTGGGAAACCGTTGTTTGCAACCGTTGTATTATGCTCATTAAGGTCTATTTTTGTCTACAGGTTAAGGTTGTATTTTACATATCTATCGCTATGCCAGACTAGGTGTTAAGGAAAAGTAGTAGTATCACCGCAGTCCAGGTAACTAAATGACTCACTCGGTAACGAGACCACGGACCTGAAATCCTACGAAATTTTCCAAAATGGAAAATCATCAGGAATGAGAACTAAAACTGCACTTGATAAATTTCATTCAACTGCATTCGCATTAAAACTTCATTCACCAATATCTGGTTAACAAAAGACGTCAAAATATTGCTGATTTGAATGTGAAAGCCAAAAAGAAGAGCACAGTCTACACGACTTTGAAAGATAAAATGACGAAACAATAAACACTTCAAACAATTTGTTACAGTTTTTATTTTAAAATTTCTAGCTATATTCGATTTTACATTATAAAACTATTTGAAAATTTTCAAACTTAACAACTGGTAACATGGACATTTACTTACTCTTCCAATTTTATTTTGAGTATATTTGAGCCTTCTGGCGACCTTCCAAGTTTGTGTAAAATGTCAAGGTAAAAGGATACGCAGAACATCTTAAAACTACTTTTACTGAAATAGATAAAAAACCAAAGGTATTATAAGTCAACAAGTCTAAATAATACGAGGGCCGTCTGAAAAGTCCTCAGAAAATCGCAGATTTTTTAATTTACAGGTAGTCGGATCGAGCAGAAACACCACCCTGCGGAATATACTAGGCAGTGTGAAGGACCCATTAAAACTAGAGGAGAAAAGCGGTATATATCGGGTAACGTGTAGCGATTGCGTCAAAGTTTATATAGGACAGACGAAGCGGTTAGTAACGACGCGATTCAACGAACACATCAGAGTAGCCGTTAATAGCACCCGGCAATCGAATTTATCATCAGTAGCGGCTCATATCATCGAGGAAGGACACAGTTCAGCGCGAAACCCTGGAATTATTGCGATATACGAACTGGACGAATACGTTGGATTCCTGGGAGAGCTTGGAAGTCATGCGAGAAGACACGTGGCGAATATTGAATACGGATCAAGGAAACTGCCCTTCAAAATATCCGTAATTAGATTAGTTGCGAAGAATTGTAAAAGAGCAGGTAGAAAACGTCCATAAACCGATAGGGGATGCAATAAAACGTGCTCGGTGACCGATTTTTTTAACATTACGCTCTGTTGGATAACGAGACATTATGGCATCGCAGGCAACTGCGTGCCAGATGAGCTGGCTCCGGAGGGGACAACCGGTGTTGTTGACGGGACCACGTAAACAGCAGCCAGCCGCATCGTGCAAACTTGTCATTGGTTGACAAAGCGAACATGAGATGGTTAAACCGCGATACATGACAAACAACAAAGTTGATTTGACCGAAACTTGACCCTAGCCGCTCTGCCACACTAGATTCACTGAGCAGGAAACACATTGGCAGAGTTGTGGGGGTTATTACGAGGCACTGTCGTATCGGAGAGCCTGCCTGAAGGCTCTGGAGCCATTATATCGTGCTATAAGAAATATAGTAAAGACTAAAGTATCCAGCTGTAGCACAACAGTTTAACGACCATCTTGCGCTGAAGGCAGCTGAGATAACCAGTCACCCGGCTAGTGACCTAAATAGGCACTGGGACGCCATAAAAAATGCGTACATAGATAGCGCAGATACCATCCTCGGCCCGAACCCGGCTTGCCGAAACAAGCCTTGGATATCCAAAGCTACATGACAGCGGATTGTAGAACGAAAGGAACTGAGTGTTCGTCCTGCAACAACGACAGACGGCAATCGTAACAACACCGAAGTCCTGTACCGCATGAAGGCTCGAGAAGTCCGGCGTAGTGTGCGTCGTGACAAAACAGAGTATGCAATTTCTCTCCTTGGCAGAGAGGCAGAGGAAACGGCAAGAAATAATGACCTAAACACCGTATACAGTGTCGTCAAGGAGTGTAAAGGTGGTCGTAGCTCCTATCAACATCCGGTGAAAGATAGTGATGGAAAGCTACTTATCTTAGAAGAAGATCAGATGAGGCGTTGGAAAGAACATTTTGCTACGATTTTGAACCGTGTGACATCTGGCGAAGTTCCTCCTCATGTAGATAACTTAGCTGGCCATCAAAATGCACGTATACGGTCAACTGCTCCGACTAAAGAGAAAATAGCAAATGCCATTATTGCACTAAAGCGACGCAAGGCTGCTGGGCTCGACGGCATTCCTGCCGAACTTTACCAAGCAGCACCAAGCATCACAGCCGAGTTACTGCATCCACTTATTGGTAAAACGTGAGACGTAGAAACTTTTCCCACTGAGTGGAAGGAAGGTTTGATAATCAAACTTCCGGAGAAGGGCAGCGTTACATAATGCAATAATTTGCGGGGAATTTGTGTGCTACCCTCGGTTGACAAAATAATAGCTAGAATAATCTTGGATGGGCTGAAGTTCCACAATCGATGAAGAGCAGGTTGGTTTTCGATACGGTTTCTCCTGTGTCGACCACATAAACACCCTGCGGATTGTAATCGAACAATGCGTCGAGTACAGATCTCCACTGCACTTGCTCTTCATTGATTTCGAGAAGGCTTTCGATAATGTGAATCGAGACTGTATCTGGGCTGCTTTGCGCTGGAGGTGTCCCTGAAAAGCCTGTGGCTATTATTAAGGCAACCTACGTCGGCGCGAGATGTCGCGTACTCCATAAGGGTAAGGTGTCGGGGGACTTTGAAGTACAAAGCGGAGTTCGGCAGGGTTGCATCCTCTCACCGATTCTATTCCTCTTAGTAATTGGTGACGTGTTGCATTCAGCTCTTCCCGTGGGATGCCGTGGAATTCAATGGACCTTGATGTCTCACTTACAACACCCAGATTACGCTGACGATATATGCCTACTCTCCCACAAAATCATGGATCTGAGCGAAATGGCTTTGGATCTGGAGAGGGAGGTGAGCAAGGTTGGGCTAAAGATCAACACTAACAAGACCAAAGGTCTTAGCCTGGCTGGCAATCCAACTCACCCCATTAATATTAATGGAGAGCCTGTGGAACAGGTGGACGAATTTGTCTACCTAGGCAGCATTGTTGCCGTTGATGGTGGCACGGAGCAGGATATCGCTCGTCGCATCAACCAGTCTAAATGCGCTTTTGGCATATTGTCCAAAATCTGGCAAAGCAGTTATCTCAGTGTTAAGACCAAACTGGGCCTGTTCCGCTCCCTGGTTCTGTCTGTGCTGCTGTATGGGAGCAGAACATGGAAAGTAACCGGAACAGTTGCCTGAAAATTGCAGGCTTTCGTCAATTCCTGTCTTCGTCGAATCTTAAGAATTTTCTGTCCCGAAACAATTTCAAATGAAGAACTTAGTCGGCGCACGGGTCAGGTGCCTATCGGCGAATTGATTCGCAGGCGAAACTGGCAGTGGATTGGTCACACGTTGCGTAAGGGCGATAATTCCATTGCTGGACGCACTATGCGATGGAACCCCTTCTCCCAAAGAGGCCGACGAAGGGGTCGTCCTAGAATGTCATGGCGCAGATCAGTGGACGATGAGTGTAAGTCACTGGGGAAATCTTGGTGTGAGATACGTAATATGGCCGGAAACCAAACGCGATGGCGTGTAGGTGTAGTAGACGCGCTATGCCCCAAAAGGGGTTAAGGCAATTTCGTATAAGAAATATAAAATCAACTTCACCCGAATAAAAAAAAATTGTTCACATTATTTTGCAAGGACTTTTCAGATCGCCATAGTAAATGAGAACACTTACAAAAGGCAGTATTCAAAGCGCATTCGTCTAAAAAGCCACTTGACAAAGCCAACGCATCGGCTTTCCTTACTATACAAGCAACGTTGAGCGTATCGCGCCATCAATTTGGGCCTATCGACAGGATCACCATGTTCACGTCCAACTGCTCGAACAGTGTTCAGATTTCTGAAAACAATTGAATTTTTCATTGTGATTCATTGTGGCATTTTTAATTTCTAATCATCGTTCTAAATAAGAAGAGTAGGATTTTTTAGGTATTCCTCCTGCTTACCTTACTACAAAAAGCATATTTCGTGGCATTTGCTTCAAAGCCTCCATTATATAATCAAAATTATGTTTGGCTATTTTCTGTATATACTCAATGTCAGCTTCGGTCAATTTAGTCTTAATCACACCCACATTTAAGTCAATTGGTGTTTGAAAAAGAATGTCCGCAAATTGTTTATAATCTGAAACAAACATAAGAAATATTTAAAAGTGCTGACATGACGTGTATACTCGTTTCCCAACTGAATAATACTTTTTATATCCAAACTTGCTGCAGTCTTTTTCATCGTTTGTTCATCACGCAACACGGTAGCTTCCCAAAATTTACAGAGTGTCAAACGTATATGCTCAGGTATCCATTCATACAGTCCATGATCGAGTAGCACCAGTTCGAGTTGTCCACCTTTATTTTTACGCATAAATACTAGAATGGTGATGATATTAAAAAGGGGTCATCAATTGTAACCGTAAACATACCATTTCCAGGATGTGGATCACCATGCACAAAGCCCGTATTGAAAATTTGTTCTGAGAATAAGTTAAATAGTTTCACATCCACTTCATAGAGATTAACATTTTCCCGTTTAATCCAATCAAGATCGTCTATTTTGTGACCGTCTATCCATTCAGTAGTTAAAACCCGCTGTGTGGAAAACAAGACATGAAGCGTGTATATTTCCATAAAATGTGGAGTGATGTATAAATCGACAACTTCCTACATACACCAGGTGACGAGTGCCAATATTTAGTAATCGAAGGAAAAAATTCAAGAAGTTTTGAAACTTGGCACGATTCCAACAATCGTGCCAAGTTTCAAAACTTATTTAATGAAAATTACAAGGAATTCTGTAAATTTAAGTTCACATTCAACCGTGCATAATTGGCATTTGCATTGATCTGTTTATGTTGAAAAATTATTTTTGAAATTTTAATTATTAGTCTAGTGTAATTAGACAATAAATTAGATTAATCGAGTAAAATGCCTCTCAATGTTTTAAAATTTGGCTTGACAATTGTTTGGTTCCTGTAGTATGTCATACTAAAAATCCCCGAAAGTGGAGGGTAAGCTATAATGAGGAGAGAGGGAGGGAAATGAAATATTTAAAAGATTTTTGAAAGTCTTTTGTCTTGAGTTTTTTTCTACAACCCTGGCGCAAAACTTTCTGGAAGTAGCATAAAGCGGGCAACCACATTTCCACACAGCACATTTCCTACAAAAAGTATCTAATAATCATGAACAACAACGGTGAACTGGAGTTCGAAATCTACCGAAAACCAACATCAACTTCGAACCACACGTTTGCACGGCCAACAACTGTATGGCGCACCGACTGATTACGTACCCTTTGACGATACACGGATTCACCAAAAACGAGGGTTTATAGTTGACACCGCTATCAAAATTGGGTATAATTCTCATGACAACGAGAAATTGATGAGGAAGATAACTCAACAGTCCACTGAAAACATTTCAAGCAGCTAAGTATCGGCCCGTCAGCCGAAGGTGGGACAGGGGGACTGACATTTGGACCATCATGGTACATTTGCCGTAACTGTAATGCCCTAGGAAGTGCGTCCGTTACCTCCACGTGGTGACGAGTGGAAGCGGACTGTTGTTAAGTTTTGTCTTTGCCATCAGCGCTGACTTAACTTGGTCCAGCAGGGAGCGGTAACTGCATTCTCCGAAACCAATTTATGCCGACGAAACGTCAACTGGACCACATGGAGCAGTTGACGCGCTATGCCCCACAAGGGGTTAGGGCAATTGAGAGAGAGGGAGCGGTATCTCCCTTACAAACATACCTTAAATTTAAGGTGGAACAGCATACGCCGAGGGATGCGTGGTCAATAGGGTACTTGGCCGCTGGTATCCAAAAAAAAGTAATAAACGGACGACGAGTCGACGGAGCGAGACTGCCAGGAAGACCGTTGGGAGAGCTCAGTATATGCTGACGCCGAGCAACTACTGGGCTTCCAATGATTGGAGGGCGCGGACACGTGACCGAGATAATTGGAGGACAACGATCCAGGCAGCCAGAGCCCGACGTCGGGCTGTTGCGTCACGATGATGATGCGAACTCTGGATACCAGTCCACCTCCAGTTGTAAACTAGACTTCTGGTTTACAACTGGGTGAAGTCGTCGGCGACTGTCCTTCCCGGATACTCGTGGATAACGCAAAACAATATAAACCTGAGTGTGATGCAGCTCCAAATGCATCAAACACAGTTTCTTCTGAGCTGCCAACTAGCTCACTGCTCGGCGGAGCCTCCAGGTCCGTTGTTGGTCTGACATGGATTCTGATCCCTATGACTCGTATTCGAAGAAATCCGGACTGATGGTCGTAGATGAAGGAGTCAGTCACATGGGTTTGAACCCAAGTAGCGGCTATACCAAATTAACGACGGCGCAAATATAGGAGGGCTATAGCTGAGGGCCACTCTAGGGAAAAGACCCGGGAGATAGCCCTCTTACGTTCAGGGCCTAAGTCGTCTGTGAAGCGGATACGCTCTGGAGAGCAATCACCACCGGCTAACTTGGCGAAAGAATCCAAGATTCCCGAAGAGTGCGGGAAGCCGTCGTATAGTCATGTAACAGCAGGTGTTAAGCTGATGCAAACGCTACCTCCCTAACAACCGAGCAAATGATTCTGATACAGGAGGCAATTATCGACGTCACGATCGAGAACAGGCTCGATGATCAGGACATTGATTTTGATGCCTGTGTTCCACGTACAGGTTGGCTCTTGCTGGTCTGTACTCACACCGTGACAGCTGAATGGATGCAAAGGAGCTTTGGATTTATCAATTTTAAATGCGCGTTCCCCATTTCACTTGTGGAGGAAAAGGACTTCCCTTGTCCACACGTTAAGGTTTAAACATAGAGTCCCCGTGCCAGGGCCGCGCCCATATACCGTGTACAAGACCGCACATTGCAAGCGAAACCACACACTACCCGTACCGGGACCCAACTGTACGTTTCCGTGTGTCGGTTCGTCGCAATTGAAATCAAACATACCGATCTGACTGCGACACACAATTCCATTAAATCGTAGTAGTAGTATCATAGTAGTATGTGTGTTTCGAATTTCTTTCCGTATCGCACAGTGAGCGAGAAAAACTAAACCAACCTAAACGGGCGCGTTCCGCTCTGTGATGTGCAGGTGGCTGCCTGTTGTCCGTGTGGGTAAGTGTGAACTAGCAAGACTGTTTTATATTGTACAATTCGCCTACCGTAGGTCACCAGTATACGGGCGACTACGGCGCTGCCCTGGTACGGGGACTGTATATTTAGACCTTTATACGTGGCTATTGTCCTCGCAGCTCTATGCTCTCCGATGAAAGAGTCATTGGATCAATTGGAGCGCAAAATAGCCTTCCAACCGAAAATTGTAGTGTCATAAATCGGGGGGTAAATGAGGACTCCTTCACCTCGTCCTGGCAGTAGACGACGTCTCGATGGAGCGGTTGCTGGAGTGCAATGGTAACATTGTCTACCGCTTCACGCACGTCACGCTCAATCTAGTCAATTGCAAGCGTCCAAATGTTAACAATGCACCTTCCTCCGATGTAGGATGCTCGCAAATTTGCTCCACCCGCCGCAGACGAACCTGGTTCTAAGGTTGCGGTGGAGCCAATTCGAACCAATGTAGGGACTGTCGACTGCCGTTGGTGTCGACCACATTTCCTGTGGCAGCCGGTTCTACGCACCGGAGCGACCCGTTTTTACAACGGCCAAGAGCTGCCAAACCCCTTCAATGCAAGAAGGATGTGTGTCTGTGTGTTACATACTGTACCTGTTACACCGAGGAAGACGAAGAACAACACAACATGTAACACACTCACACAACGAGCTTCTGACCATTGCTACAACAACAACAACCACATTTCCACATTTATCATAGATACTAATACACCATCAAGCACTCAAAGTGCAATTAACGCCGCAAAACCTGTGCCGCCCGTGGTTAATGTCCGTCAAAGCGCACCGTCGAGACGGGGCATTAACCTATTTGGTCCTCGTGCTGCTAATAGCCCGAGGAACCTCAGCGGCTCACCGAAGGGAGCGTCAACCAAAGGGGGACGGAGACAACCGACAGGGCAAGTAAAAGCGCCTTGTCCAACGCTCGCTATCTTCGCTGGACCATGAGCGCCGCCATTAAAGCGCTTCAGACGAACCTGCACCACGAAATAGAAGCATCGGCCACTGTGTGTAGGTTATTGGCCGATAATCCGACCACCATTGCGTTTATTCAAGAGCCATGGGTGGCCCGTGGCCGAATTTGCGGTCTAAACACAAAAACCGGTAAGTTGGTATACGACAGGTCAGTGGATTGTCCGCGTGCGGCGCTTCTGATCGACAAATGCGTCAACTATTTTACCACCAACCAATTTTATTTCTAGAGATCTAGCTGCGGCATTGGTAGAAATATCTACGCTCAACGGTCATCAGAAAGTGGTTGCTGCATCTGCCTACTTTCCATCTGACAATGTCGAGATTCCAGCAGCTCGTCGACTTCTGTCGACGTACTAACCGGCATTATGTGATCGGTTGCGACGCAAATGCACATCACACGGTGTGGGATAGCAGCAATATCAACGATAGAGATAAGCGCCTTCTTCACTATCTTATGTGTAAACATGTGAATGTTCTGAACAGGGGGTGCAAACCTACCTTTGTCACGGCAGCAAGGACAGAGGTACTCGACATTACAATTGCTAGCGGTTTCTTCTCCAAGTTCATTGCGAGCTGGCACGATTCGGACGAGGTGTCTCTTTCAGATCATAGACATATCAGATTCGACATCCTAGAATAATCTGACATTCCCTCGGATACTTTTTGTCCAAGGAAAACTAACAGGATTCAATTCCGTGAACTAGTCAGCTCTAAAACGGAACTACTGGTCAGTCCCATAAGCACTACAGGGGAAATTGAGCTGGCAGCTGAGGAGCTCAATGAAATGTTAACTTCCTTCTATAGGGATAGTACCGTTTCACATAAGGTGGAATCGTGGCGTAAACTACCCTGGTGGAACGAGGATTTGGCATTGGCACGCAAGCGAGCGAAGATTAGGAGGCTGTTCAACAGAGCCAAGCGCTTTAATAGGTGGGAAGAGTACAAAACTGCTCTCACCGAGTACAACAAACTCATTAGGCATTCCAAGCGAGAATGCCGGAAAAGACATTGTAAGAGCATTCAGTCGCTACCAGAGGCGGTGCGCAATCACAAAGCTGCGTGCAAAGACTCAGCAAACGGAGTCAGCCTTCTATTGAGACCAGACGGTTGGTATACTGAAGGTCCAGAAGAAGCAGTAAAGCTGTTGCTTCAAACCCATTTCCCAGAGTCCGTACTGTCTGAAGGTGATCCCTCCCCAACTGCGAGGCGCCCAAGGGTTTCCGAAAGCGGGCACGCAATTTATCGGGGTCATGGTTTGACATGCACAAAGTAAAATGGGCGATAGAGTCCTTTCAACCATTTAAAGCTCCCGGAGTTGACGGCATATTCCCGCTCTGTTGCAAAACAGCTTGAAGATCATAATAACTACGCTAATCGAACTTTTCACACCCTTGGAGGAAAGTTAATGTGGTCTTCATACCCAAAGTGGGTAATAAGCCGGAACATATGCCCAAATCCTATAGACCGATAAGGCAACGATTGTCGCCGGTTTTTCAATGGAGATTTCAACGTTTCGAGGCATTCTAACTGTTACTGACTTGTTTGCCACAACGAACTCTAACACCGACTGATGCTCCACACTTGCCCCAGCTTCATGATTGATAGAAACAAAGACGAACAAGTACGAGTACCTTTAATAATCTAGAAAATTGTTCCTATTGTGTGTAGGTAATTTTGGCCATATTGATGGATTTGCAAATAATTGTGGCCATTTCGTTTTTGCTCTGTGATATTTAATTTCAATTTTTCTTTTGTTAACTTATCATTAACTTTCTAAAGAACAGCTAACAGCTAAAATTTCATTTGGTTATAGTAAAAAGTAAAGGAGTTATTTTTATTTCATTCCAATTATTAATTGTGATTTGCTTTGTGTAAATAATTGTGGCCACGACTGTATATACGAAATAAAAGAAATTTGCAGTTTGGGAAAGCTGCGTAGACAACTACAAAAATCGGGCAATATCTAACATATTGTCCAATATCTAAAATATTGTCCGATTTTTGTAGTTATCTACTAAGTTGAAGAAGACGCAGCTTTCCCAAGTTTCTTTCATTTCGTATACATACTATATATTTTCGTATATACTAAATACAATAGCAAGACACGTGTAATTTTATACATTTCAAATTTCTTCTTATATGTTATGCATTTTTGGTAAAGTGCGGTCGATGTTTTTTCCATAAATTCAAATGGTTGCAGTTTGAATAAGAATAAAATGAATTTTGTAGAAATATACGAGTATTACTAATACAATTAAATTTTACTAGATTACTCACCGTTCCCGTCAGATCCCAATATACTTTGGGTATATAAACATATTTCAATGCTGACAAATCCTTGGCAGCTCTCTCAGAATTTTTACCTTCATGTACAAAGTCTAGCTCCTGAAAATGGTTACGAAAAAAAATGAACCAGTTCTATATATTCAGAAAACAACTAGATATCACCATTTCAAGATTTTTCCTAACGTCGCGTAGAATCCACCCGAAATTGTAGCTTTTAAAGAATATTTCGATGATGTCCTGTAGAAAGATCATGGTACCCAAGTCACTGGTGAACCGTTTCTGCAGATCGTTGTATTGAACCTGAAAAATGTGGAAAAATATATGTAATCCATTGTACAAGTTAATTGAAAAAGCATTTCCTATGATAGTGTGAGTGGTTTTTAAGGGGTCGCCAAGAGCAGCCATGAAAAAAAATCGTCCAGATCTTCTTGGGTCGTACATCCCATTCTTATGTATCAGAATCGCATCTTACAGAGGCTTGTTGGAGAAAGTTCAAAGACTAGAGAGCTCTAGGAACAACACCCACTTGGCCCTTGAAGCTTTGCTGAACCTAACTCCTTTGGGCATTCTTGCCAAACAGCTTGCTGATAGTGTGGCCATTCACTTTCGTGAAACATGTCACTGGATCACGTCCACCACTGGACATACGTATACTAAACAGCTTAGATGTTCCTGAAACCACGGACTATACCGTGTCCAAACTTGAGTTTGAAAAGAACTTCTACTGCCTGATCCCCTCTCGTGAGGAATGGGCGGATAGCACCGCTCTAAAATCTGATGCCATAAGCACCTTTACTGACGGCTTCAAGTGTGATGATGGTGTCGGGACTAGTGTTTATTCGGAGAGGTTGAACATCAGACTGTCCCTCCGTCTCCCGGATTCCTGTTCCAAGTGGAGGTAGCGGCTATCTACGAAGCTATGTCATGGCTGGGGCGTAATTTAATTTCGGTTAGTGACGTAGTAATTTATACTGATAGTCAATCGGTAAATCCACCGCTGGATTCTACTGTGACTTACTCGAAGACACTTGCTAAATGTCGTGCCTTAATCTTACAAATGGGAAGCTCTCTTAACATTACTCTTTGTTGGATTCCGGGCCACAGCGGCATTGACGGCAACTGTAGGGCTGATGAACTGGCCGGCGAGTGTACTACTAACGAGTTCAGTTTTCGAAACGTTGGCACGCCTCTAGCAACTGGCAAATTGGCCTTAAAGGCTGCAGCGACGGCGAGGGCTAACATCAAGTGAAGTACTCGTAACACATGTCGCATAGCCAAGCAAATAAAGCCTAGACTGAATCCTAGTCGCTCTTCGGGGTTGCTTTCCCTGGATAGAAAGCGCATTAGCGGTGTTGTGGGGGTTACCACTGGCCATTGCCTCATTCAGAGCATGCCAGGGGACCTCGACTACCGTACAATGATTGCTGCAGAAGCTGTGGGGACGAGGATGAGGAGAAGTGTTCATTTCATTTACTCTGCACCTACCCTGCTGTTGCCGATTGTCGGAAATGTACCCCTGGATCTTATTACTTCACCAATGTGTTGTGTAGCACCATTGCTACAACAACAACAACAACCTGAAGGAGGTGAGTGCTGGTCAGATTCATTGCTCACTCCGGATGGTTTGTCCATACCAACGGTATCGCAACGGACAAAGTGGTGGTCTATGTGTGCTCCGTACGTCAGAGCGGCCTCTATTACCAAACCTAACCTTTTGGGTAGTTTGCTACTCTGCAAAACCTACAAAACCTTAACAGAAGTTTAAAAAAATATTATTACTACTTTACGTATATGAAAAGACGTTCGATGAATACCAGGCGCCCTTTCAACCTAGACGATCAGTAACTGATGAATACTGTTGAAGGCATTTTGAGTCGTTTGGTCGGGACTGATACCATTTTGAGTCCTTTTGGGTGGAAAAAAGGACGTCACTGGCAATGAAGCGATGACTAGGCAAGATGGGTATCATATGACGGAGGGTTTTGATGCGAATGCTCTAGACTAGACTACTCTTGATTGTATTCTGAGTCCTTGGGTCAGAAAATAAGGACATTTTTGTATTAGCCTGATATGGGTATCTCCTGAACCGGGCGATAAGGATAACAATTTTCAAAGCAGCTTATAGCCAACTTGAAAGCAAATGGATTAAAATTAATATGTACTTGCATGGGGTGGGCCTAAAGTGCCGATGAACATCAGCTATTTTTGTGCCATTAGTGTCAAATGTCTGTCCGTCGGGAATATTTCGTGAAAGGCTGAAGCCACATGTATGGAATTTGATAGGGATATGAAGGATTGCTATAATTCATGGCTCAAAGCTTGCCACTGTAATTGACCAAATTTAAGGGAGGGCCTCCATAGAGGGTAAAAAGGGTCAACATTTGTTCTTCATCGGGTATGGGAGGCATGTGGGATGTTATATCGAAGGGCACAGTTCGAAGTAACCACAGCGAAGCGAGTGGGCGCAAAAAGAAATTTTTTGTCCACCCCCTCCCATCCGTTTTCGAGACCATCAAAGCCACGGATATGAAAATTTCCAGAAAGAAGGCACAAGAAGTCCTAGTTTGCCTTAACCCCTTTTGGGGCATAGCGCGTCAACTACTCCTGCGCGCCATCGTACTCGGTTCTGGGCAATGGAACGCATCTCTTCCCTGTCTCCATGACCTACCCAGCAACGCACACTCGCCGGCCACACGTTGACGCCATGACTTTCTAGGGCGCCCCCTTGGTTGGCCTTCATTGGGAATACTCAATTGCCCTAACCCCTACTGGGGCATAGTGCGTCAACTATTCCATGTGGCTTAGCTGACGTTTCGTTGGCATAAACCAATTTCGGACAATGCACGTTGCCAGCATGCGCCTCCTACTCCCATTTAGCCACCTACCTAAGTCGGGAAATGTTGTGGCTTGTTATTACGCCCCGGACCACAGGCGGGAGACAACACAAACATCCATGGCCACGAGCGCCGTGAACGGGACTTGAACTCGTAACGACCGTAGTCAGACCTCAGACTGACGCCTCTATGCACTGAGCTACCGGTCGCCCATGTCACGTCCAGCAACGCAGTTATCACCCGTCCGCAATGTGTGATCTATCCACTGCCATGTTCGATTGGCATCTGACCCGCACGCCGACTCAGCTTTCATTCGATATTATTTCGGGCCAGAAAATTTTTAATATTCCACGAAGACAGGAGTTGACGAAAACACTTGCAGAGACTTTCCATGTGTTGCCCCATACAACAGCACAGATAGTGCCAGGGAATAGGTAAGAGGATGCACCCTTGCAGAAGTCCACTTCGAGTCTTAAAGTCCACCGACACTTTACCTTTATGTTGGTTGGTTGGTTATGGTTACGTTTATGTGGAATGCGACATTTCGCGCCATCGCAGGTTGCCTTAATAATAGCCACAAGCTTCTCAGGGATGCTTCTTGTAATTCTCGGGTTGGTGGAAATTTGAAGTTGCCCGTGGGAACGGAGCCTAAGGTAGTATAATGACCGTGAGGGTCGGGCGTAGAAAAAGGCCCCTCAACGAACTAAACAGCGGCCTATGCTTGCTGTAGCTCAGTTCGGGAGACGTTGCTGGAGTTTTCGCCGCTCGTGTCCCCTGTCCTTTACTATAATAACAATTCATAGGTCTGGGGAAGACAACACAAACATGGAAGGCAAAAATGGGGAATAATAACAAAATGAGGTGATAAGGATGGAATGTTTGGCGGACGGTACAGATGCCCTTGCGCTCGCTTCGGGGTCCGGGTGTAATGAGACCCTCGGCCTTTGGTTTCGTACCGTCGACAGAGCACTACTCATCAGGTGCTGCCTTCGATCTGCCAGTGGAAGCAGCACTACCAGGATATGGTCCATTACACTCTCCTGCGCAAAGCCACCCATACATAATTCCGGTTCACAATGTCAAAAGCCTTTTCGAAATCAATGAAAAGCAAGTGAAGCGGAGAATTGTACTCAATGCATTTCTCGATGATGATTCGCAAGATGTCAATGTGATCGACACAGGCGAATCCGGATAGGAAACCGGTCTGCAACTGTTTTTATTTAAATGATCCATTAGTCTCTCCAGAACAATTTTAGCTATTATTTTGGCAACGGCAGCAAGGACGTAAATGCCTCTCCAATTATTGCATATCTGTAAGCCACCCATATCTGGAAGTTTGATGATCAATCGTTACTTCCACTAATTGGAAAAACTCTGGGTCCCATGCTTTATCAACTAATGGGTAGAGTAGCTCGGCAGATGTGCTTGGTGTTGCTTGATAAAGTTCGGCAGGAATGCCATTGAATCCGGCGGCTTTACCTTGTTTTAGTGAAATATTTGCAGCGATTATTTCCTCTTTAGTCGGGGCAGTTGACCGTATACGCCCCGTTCCTGCGGCAGACGGTTCTTAGTACCGGAACGACCCGTTTTTCAACGGCCAAGAGCTGCCAAACCCCCTCGATGCAAGAAGAACTGCAGTATTCGAAGCATCGCTACCACAACAACAACCGTATACGCCCATTTTGAGGGTTACCATTTTAATTGAATAAATTTACCTTCACTGCCAAATCCTCGCCATTCTTTCCCTTGGCCCGAAATACTTGCGCCAGACTGGCAGCAGCCTTCGGGTTATAGTCAAACTCAACGAAAAGGTCTTCAGGAGTAGCACCGAAATCTTCCGTGAATATCTGTTTCACATCCAGCACGTCACCAGTCATCGATTCGTTCTGCAAAACGCTCAGCGTTTTGGTGTATTCGGGCGGAAGGATGTGATTGATGGCGGCCACACCTTGGCCAACTTTTATGTAAAGTCCGCCATTAGCCAGGCAGGTGGCACGGATTCGCTGTGCGCATCTCAAATGCACTTCTTTCAGCAACTGATTGTAGCTCGCCTCGCTTTCATCGTGCCTGGCAAAGAGCCAGAAGTAGTCAGTCGATATGAGTGCGGCTGTTCTGAGCGATCGCAGAAAACGCAGGGAAGCTTTGGTGTACACCAGTTCGTTGGCTGCATAATCGAATAGGACAAGCCCGGCCACAGAAACTCCCGCAAATTGGAGCAAACGTTTCTTATAAGAGGTCGACCTCCCACCGGCTTGTTCTTTCTGGAACCGTTTCGAGTAAATAGAGCGAGTCGAAGCTGCTCGGAATGTTGGAAAGGCGCGCTAGAAAAATGTTTATTCATTTTTATCAGTCTACTAATTAATTAATAACTTACCTTCAGCGCAGCCGATGTCAGGGACGTGGAAAAATTAAAGAACATCATCGTGTCAGCTTATCGAAATCAAAAACATTCCACGGAAATTTAACAACAGCTGACCGGGTTCCCACAGGTCGCGCTCGTTATCAACTTGTTGAGTCAGTTGGTATTTTGCTAGATAGCAAAAAACAAACAGTTGAGACTATAGATTATATTATTATTATTATTTATTTTACCTTTAAACTGTTGGGCGACGAGAATCAGTGCGAAAAACTTTCACTTTGAAAAATACTTTGAAATGTTTACATCATGTAGGGATGTCCACATGCACCAAGTTGCGCACAAGCGACATCTGTCCACCCAATTACAATTTGCGCGACAGCTGTCACCCTTCCATCCATTATTCAGCAGAAGAGACGTCAGAAATTTCATCGCTTTCGTTGAACGCGGACGTCCTCCGTGCGGAAAAATTCCACTGCATCGGGATCAGAGGAATTTCCTCGTCTGCCGTGTCGTGCGACGCGTTTACCATTAATATGGCCGCATGTAAATAATAGAAATAGTTAAATAAGTTGAAAGTTTCCTTTATTGTTTGCCAACCGACGTGAAATCGCCGAGTGATCATCTTCCCCCATCATCAGCACCATCGTCTTCACCGTCCCCTTTGCAATTTCTTCGTCGTCCCGTCGATTAAAGTAAAAACCATAGTGAGTGACTTCGTATCGAATTGTCGAAAAGGAAAGTTATTCGAATCGTAAAAAGTCGTGAAGTGATGAACCGCCAGTGAAATCGGGTGGCACTTTGTTGTGGCTTATGGCTTGCGGGTCGTAGCTCGGAGAAGTGGTTCTGTATATCGAAACGTAATAAAAGCATCCCACTGGATTCCGGGAAAGTCCCGTACTGGCCTGAACTAAAAAAAAGTTGTCTGCACATAATCGCCTCATCCATTGTGCTCAGAATCTTCGACGGACGCATTGCACACTCGACCGATTGCGAGTGGGAGGAACTAGCGGTAAGTGGCCTACTACTCGTCTGTCGCCAAGTCTACATTCATGTTTTGATGAGTTGCGTTTCGCCGTGCGAGCCCGCTTGGCTCGAAAAGAAAGCGTTTACCATTCTACCCTCACTGCGGCTCTCGTGGCTTCTCTTCGTCTTGACCCAGTCCCCAGAGTAGTGGAAGGGCTATATGAAATGTGAACGCGTAACAGCTGTGGCTGCATTTATTCTGTTGTCGGCCGCTGTTCGTTCTGCTTGAGATATTCTGGGGAACTGTTTTATGTCTTGACGCAACATTTCGGTTGCCTTGTCCTAAGTTCTAGGTCATGCAATTGCTTCGCTAGCCGTTGCGCTGCGACTTAAGATTGCACAGTGATCATTGTCGGGGATGAGTGCCATTAGAAAATAATAACAATATAAACAGGCGTTTGTTTTGTTAAGAACTTACCATTAAAGTTTGTGGTTTGTCCTGTTATGCCGCGCCGCCTCACCAATGCCCACTGCTAAATGGGCTCTCACATTAGCAACAGTTCATACAAAACTTTGTGAAGAAAAAAGTTGTTTTGTGCAGTATTTTGAATGATTTTGGACCCCTGTCGAAGATTTTTGTCAACAGTCCAGCCGGGCAGATATTCCTGATAAATATCTGTTTTTCAGTTTTTAACTAATGGGTTCTCTTATTCTACAATGACATTTTCATGACACCAGGAAAGAGGCTCCTGTGAATTCTACTTTTGTTCGTATATAAAAATGAAACCGGAAAATAGAGGGCTACGCCCGCAATCCGAGGGTTTTGTAGTGTCCCATGCCAATAGGAGATGAACTGTCCTACTCTTGGAGATGCTTAACCATTCATGTTAAGACGATATGGCAAATTGCAAGCTTGTGTAAAAAATATTGAAAATAAATTGTTTGAATAATTATAGAAAGTAGAGTCAGCGACCAACATCCCCCCCCCATCTTTCCCTCCACCCTCCTCTCCAACCAATCTTTACCCTTTTGAAAATGGTTAACTCCATTGAATACCGCATTATCCAAGTTTTTGATTATCCGAGTTGGGGTCCCCCTGACTTGCTCGGATAACCGGGAGTCTACTGTAATAAGATTCGTTCAGTTTTGTTGTGGAAAGAATCATTATCACGTTCGTTCTTATTATTATTACTACTTTGCCTTAACCCCTAACGGGGCATAGCGCGTCAACTACACCTGCGCGCCATCGTACTCTGTTCTGGGCAATGGGGCGCAACTCCCCAAAAGACTTACCCAGTACCTGACACTCCTTTGCCACAGATCGACGCCATGTGATTCGAGGACCCCCTCTTGGTCGGCCTTGGTTGGAAATGGGGTTCCATTTCATGGCATGCATAGCAATGCAGTTATCACTCTTCCGCAATGTGTGACCTATCCACTGCCATTTTCGCCTGCGTATCAATTCGTCGATTGGCATCTGACCCGTACGCCGACTTAGCTCTTCATTTGATATTGTTTCGGGCCAGAAAATTCTTAAAATTCGACGAAGACATGAGTTGACGAAAACTTGCAGCTTTCTGGTAACTCCTACGGAAACTTTCCATGTGCTGCTCCCATACAAAAGCACTGACAGTACCAGGGAGCGAAACAGGCCCAGCTTGGTCTTGATGCTGAGATAACTGCTCTGCTAGATTTTGGACAGCATACCGTATGCGCGTTTAGCCTGGTTGATACGACGAGCGATGTCCTGCTCCGTACCACCATTTTCGGCAACAATGCTACCCAGATAGACGAAGTTGTCCACCTTCTCCACAGGCTGCCCATTAATATTGATGGCAATAGGTGTCGGATTTCTTTTTCGCAACGGCGGGCTAAGAACCTTGGTCTTGTTAGTATTAATCTTTAGCCCAACCTTGCTTGCCTCCCTCTCGAGATCTAACGCCATTGCGGACAGATCCATGATTTTGTGGGAGAGTAGGCATATGTCGTCAGCGTAGTCAAGATGTTGTAGATAAGATGTCAAAGTCCATTGAATTCCTCTGTCGAGTCCGGATAGGGCTGCATGCAACACATCGCCGATCACAATGAGGAATAGGATCGGTGAAAGGATGCACCCCTGCCGAACTCCACTGCGAATCTCAAAGTCCCCCGACACCTTACCTTTATGCAGAACGCGACATTTCGCGCCGTCATAGGTTGCCTTAATAATAGCCACAAGCTTCTCAGGGATGCCTCTCCTGCGCAAGGCCGCCCATATAGAATCCCGGTTCACACTGTCGAAAGCCTTTTCGAAATCGATGAAAAGCAAGTGAAGCGGAGAATCGTATTCAGCGCATTGCTCGATGATGATTCGCAAGGTGTTAATGTGATCGACACAGGAGAATCCGGATCGAAAGCCAGCCTGCTCTTCATCAATTGTGCTTTCTAAGTGCGCCTTTAGTCTTTCCAGGACGATTTTAGCTATTATCTTGGCAACGGCAGGAAGCACACAAATGCCTCTCCAATTATTACAGTCTGTGAGGCTACCCTTCTTTGGAAGTTTGATGATCAAACCTTCCTTCCACTCAATGGGAAAGGTCTCTGTATTCCACGCTTTATCAACAAGTGGGTGCAGCAAATCGGCAGTTGCGCTTGGCGCTGCTTGATAAAGTTCGGCAGGGATGCCGTCAAGTCCGGCGGCCTTTCCTCGTTTTAGTGCAATAATTGCAGTGACTATTTCCTCTTTAGTCGGGGCAGTGGACCGTATACGCACATTTTGATGGTTAGCTAAATTATCTATATGAGGGGGAACTTCACCAGAGGTTACACGGTTCAAGACCGCGGCGAAGTGTTCTTTCCACCGCCTCATTTGATCTTCTTCCAAGATAAGTAGCTTTCCATCACTATCTTTCACCGGATGTTGGCAGGAGTTACGACCACCTGTAAACTCCTTGATGACACCGTATACGGCGTTTAAGTTGTTACTTCTAGCGGCTTCTTCTGCTGACGCTAAAAGAGAATTGGCATAAACTCTCTTATCGCGTCGCACACTACGCTGAACTTCTCGAGCTTTCTGACGGTAAAGGAGTTCGATGCTGCTTCGATTGTCGTCTGATGCTGCAGCCAAACGAACTTTCAGCTCCTTTCTTTCAACAATCCGCTGCCATGAAGCGTCGGACATCCAGGGCTTATTCCGGCAATCCGGGTTTGGGCCAAGGATGGTATTTGCGCTATCAATGTACGCATTTTTGATGGCATCCCAGTTTTCGTTTATGTCACTATCTGGGTGACTAGTTATCTCAGCCGCTTTTTGCGCAAGATGGTCATTATATTGTTGTAAGACAGCTGGATTTTTTAGTCGAGCGGTGTTGAATTTGCGGGGCCTGGATCTTTCGTCGCTGGGGGGCGCACGGCTGCAATACGCAATCGAACATTAGCGATCATAAGATAATGGTCTCTTCCCATCTCAATATCGGCACCCTTCTTGTTTCGCACGTCCAGGAGGCAACTCTTGAATCTTTTACTAATGGCAAAATGGTCGATCTGATTTTGTGTTCTGCGCCGATCAACAGAGGACCAACTGATTTTGTGGTGGTCCTTATGCTCAAACATAGTACCACCGATGAAGAGACTGTGAAAGTTGCAGAACTCTACAAATCTTTCACCGTTGTCATTACGATCACCAAGACCGTGTCTCCCCATCACATGTCTGAGCCCATAGTTATCAGCGCCAACTTTCGCATTCAAATCACCCATAACCATTATAATGTCACCTTTAGGTGTTCTGCTCTGAACGGCGTTTAGTTCTTCGTAGAAGGAGTCTTTTGCCAAGACATTGTCGGGTTCAGTAGGGGCATAACATTGTATTATTGAGATGTTCCTCATTTTGGTCCGGAACCTGGCGGTCAAGACCCTGTCAGAGACCGGTTCCCAGGATAAGAGACAGTTTCGCGCGGCTCTGGTTAAAAGGAGCCCCACACCTGACTCACGACGACTACCGGTAGCTTTACCGGAGTACAACATTACAGTGCTGCCCGTTGGAGAGATGAATTCTCCGCTGTTCCACCATCTTATCTCACTAACTCCTAAGATATTTAATTTGTACCTCAGAAATTCACTCTCTAATTGAAGAAATCGTGCGTTCTGGGGACCTTCTGATCCATTGTCCAGGAGAGTACGCACATTCCAGAATCCAATCTTTGTCATTGTACGATAGCTAAAAGTCGTAACCGTTGAGTCAGTCCTTATCCGAGGCATAGTTGACGTTTCGTTAGCATATAAAGATTTCGGATAGTGCAAGTTGCTGGCATACACATCCTGTCCTTTGATTGTCGGTTTTAACGACAGGCCCTCAAAGGGAAAGGCCGTGGTATTTTTTTCACACCCCACACCACAGGGGTACCTCAACCAAATCATCGCACCGCCATCACTGGCGGCTTGACGTTGGTTGGCAATGGTCAGTGACCACTGCCGTTCCAGGGGGCGCCCACGCGGAGGACTATGGAAGAGGAGTTTTTGCCCCCCAATCAAATCAATCAATCAATCAAATTATTGACTTATGTACATAATAGCCATATAGCTCGTTGGGAGAGCTCATTATATGCTGACGCCGCGCGAAGATTGGAGGACGCGACCTGATATATGGCTAATTGGAGGACAACGATCCAGGCGGCCAAAGCCCGACGTCGGGCTGTTGCGTCACGATGATGATTCAAACACCTTTATACTGTCTTCTCGAACGGCCGTGTCGCATCGTTTTGTCGGTCTTTCGGGATTCGGCACTTCTCGACGAATGCCTTTTTGGGGATTCGATAGTTATCCATTCGCTGCACGAGCCCCGCCCACTGTAGCTTTCGTATCTTGATGAATCTGGAGGTATCCGGCTCGTCAAACATTTTGTAAAACTCATGCTTATACA
Source organism: Chloromyia formosa (assembly GCA_964017055.1). Taxonomy (NCBI): domain Eukaryota; kingdom Metazoa; phylum Arthropoda; class Insecta; order Diptera; family Stratiomyidae; genus Chloromyia; species Chloromyia formosa. Next base: position 27,960,075 of record OZ024818.1, read on the forward strand.
GTCTTCGCCGGTCTCCTTCGCGCGTTGCTCCAATGACCCTCCTTTCAAAGCCATTTAACATTTTTGCCGTCGTTTCAGTGAGGGTCCAAGTCTCGTATCCGTGGCAGTGCACAGGGCGAACCAGAGACAGATTTAGACCCATAGAGGCCCTAAGCATTTCAAGGTGTTAGGTGCCCCTGACGGTCTACGTACGAATCGGTACGGTGCGATACGAGGGTAATTCAGTATGTTGTAGTGGATGATGACGCCTAATTGCAGCAGTTTTGACTAGAAAAAGGGGTGGGATACGAAATCCCCAGTCACAAAATCCCCGAACCGAAATCCCCATAACAAAATTCCTAAAAGCATATTGCCCAAAAAGAAAATCCCCAAATACATAATCCCCAAACACAAAACTCCCAAATACATTATCCCCAAATACGAAATCCCCAAACAGATAATCCCGTAAGAACGACAACATTTTGATTGTATTGAAACATACTCGTATCCTTTTTTTTATCATCATCATCATCGTGGCGCGACAGCCCGACGTCGGGCCTTGGCCGCCTGGATCGTTGACCTTCAATTATTTCGGTCAGGTGACCGCGTCCTCCAATCTTGGAAGCCCAGTAGCTGCTCGGCGTCCACATATACTGAGCTCTCCCAACGAGATCTCGGTCGTCTAGGCAGTCTCGCTCCGTCGACTCGTTCTACATTCATTACTCTCTTTGGCATGCGATCATCGTCCATTCGTTGCACATGCCCTGCCCATTGAAGTCGTTGTAGTTTGACGATTTTCAAAACTTCCAGCTCATGGTACAGTTCATACAACTCATGGTTGTGCCGGATGCGCCATCCATCTCGATCGCAAACAGCCCCGAAAATTCGCCGTAAAACCTTACGTTCAAATATGTCTAGCATGTTTCCGGAGGCTTGAGTTATGGTCCATACTTCGCAGCCGTAGCATAGCACTGGTTGTATAATGGTTTTGTACACGCGGAGCTTCCTGTTTCTGTGCACATGATTCGATTTCATTATGGAGAAAACCGAGAAAAAAGTCTTATTAGTTAGCTGTATCCGTCGCTTGATTTCGTTAGTTTCGTTGGCGTCTCTTGACAAGTTGCAGCCCAGGTATGTGAAGTTGTTCACGAACTCGATGTTGAGGTCCCCCACATTGATGCTCGGTTGTGCAGGTGTCCTTATCGTCGATTGCATCATTATTTTAGTTTTACCCTCGTTGATACGTAGTCCAACTTCTTTTGCAGCGGTATCGAGCGTATGCAGAAGTTCTTCTGCGTCGGCCAATCTTCGGGACATGATGTTGATGTCGGCGTACGCTGCTAATTGTGTCGACTTGATGAGTAGCGTCTTGCTGTTGTCCATATGCATGGCCCGAATAGCGTACTCCAGTACTAGGTTGAAGAGCGTCAGTCCATCGCCCTGTTTCAGACCAGTGCGTGTTTCAAATAGATCAGTAAGTCTATTATGGATCCTGACTTGTGAGACGGAGTTGGTCATCGTCATCTTAGTCAGTCGCACTAATTTGGCCGGTATACCAAATTGCAGCATGATGTTGTACAGTACTCCACGATCGACTTCAAGCAGGCATACTTGAAGTCGACAAAGATTTGGTATACGTTTACGTTGTACTCCCAGCACTTCTGGAGTATCAGTTTGACTGAAAAGAGCTGATCGGTTGTGGAGCGACCAGGTCTGAAACCGCTTTGATATTCGCCAATGATTCGTTCTGCGTACGGTTTTATTCTATTTTTCAGAATTTTCGTCAATATTTTATAGGACGTACAAACTAGTGATATGCCCCTTTAGTTCTCACACCGCAGTTTATCTCCCTTTTTGTGGATTGGACAGATGATGCTTCTGCGCCAATCGTCTGGGATCTCCTCGTCCTCCCATACTCGCAGGAGTAATTGATGTATGGCATTAGCTAGACCCGTTCCACCGAATTTTAGCAGTTCAGCTGGAATCTCGTCAGCGCCCGGCGCTTTATTTCGTTTTAGTGACCGCAACGGGAGAAAAACTGGTGGGCCTAGATCAACAATATCGCCGAGAGTTTCTTGTGTGGGGATGTTAGTGTCACCATATACTGTCGAACTCGAGCACGAACCTAGTACAAGTGGACCGGTTTTCTTCACACCTATGTGAAGTGTATGTGTGTGTCAGAGGACATTTGTACCAGGTTCGTGCTCGAGTTCGACAGTGTATGGTGACACTAAGATGGTACGTTCAGAAGCTCTTCAAAATAAGAGGCCTATCGTTTGTTAATGCCATCGGTGTCGCTGATGTTTCCATCCTTATCCTTACAAAGACTAGTCCTGGGTTGGTAGCCGTTCTTAATTGTATTTACTAGTTTGTACGCTTGTCTGGGGTTCCTATTAGCTAAGTTTTCGTCTATATTCAGCAACTGCTCGTCAAAGTATTTACGTTTCTTACGTCTAATTATTCTATTCAATATTCGCCGTAGCTCGTCATATTTTTCTCTTCTGGCTCTGATTCCTCGTTGAATCCATTGTCTGTAGGCCTCGTTTTTCGCTTCAAGTGAATTTTTGCATTCTTTGTCGAACCAGTCATTTGGCGCTCGCCGGGCATTATATCCCGCGACCTTCTCTGCGACATCCCTGATGGTACCCTTGAGTTCTTCCCAGAACCCATGGACGCCTGTGTTGCTGATGTTGTGTAGCATAGGTGATAGTCTTTCCTCAGGGGCGATAGTATACGCCACCGCCGTAGCATCGCTCAGAAGCTTATCAACCGCAAAGATTTTTTGGTGCACTGAGGAAATTCTACATCTGTAGGCCGTCTTCACCAAGACCAAGTGATGATCTGAGTCGCAGTTCGCTCCTCGATAGGAGCGGACATCCATCACACTAGACGCCTATCTCCTACAAATGAGGACATGATCATTTCGGTTGACGGTATGTGCGTCTGGAGATTTCCAGGTCTGCTTGTGATTACGTCGATGCGGGAAACACGTAGAGCTTACGACTAGATTCCTGCTGCAGGCGAAGTCGATAAGTCGCTGGCCGTTGTCGTTACATTTTTCATGGAGACTGTGGCTTCCAGTGGTCCCCCGGTACCAATTTTCATTTCCGGCTTTCGCGTTAAAGCCTCCCAGCAGCAATTTGATGTCGTTTGTTGGAAGTGAGTCGAAGAGCGTCTCAAGGTGGGTGTAGAACTTGTCTTTTACTGCGTCTTCTTTAACTTCAAACACATTGATCAGCCAGAGATTGAAGAATCGAGTCTTGATGCGAATCGCACATAGCCGTTCATTTATGGATTTGAAGTCAGTAATGTGCGGCTTGAGGTGATTGTTTACCATAAATGCTACTCCAAACTCCTTACGGCCCGATGGTTTGCCACTTGTAAAAATTGTGTGCGATTTCTTGTCATTGATCTCGCTGCCAAGCCAATTTGTTTCCTGCACTGCAGTAATGCTCAGTTTGTACTTTTCGATCTGTTGAAGGAGGGCCTTCTCGGTCCCCGGTTTATTCAGGGAGCGTACATTCCAGGATCCGAAAGAATAATCCTTTAGTCGTTTGCGTGTTCGTCGCTGTTGATTCGTCCAATCCGAGGCTTTTGTTCCAGGTTTCTTGACATGGAGTGGTTTTTGCAAGGACGAGTTGTCAGCACGTTGCTTAACCCCATTCAGTGGATGGCCTCGGAAGATAGCTGCTTCAGATGGTTTAATAAACGTGCTAGAGTTCACACAACTATGTTGCAGGTCCAACTACGCAAGTCATTCCATCCTACTAAACCTGAGACGCTTAGGTGTTGGTCAGCCATTCAGGCTACAGCTATCTGCCTTTTTCCAAACTATCTTATCGCTAAGACTTGGCCGTCAGCGGTTTGAAACGCTGCCGTTACTAGGGGGCGTCCCTCCACGTGGACTATGGAAAAGGTTTTTTGCCCCCCCCCCCCCCCTTTTCTATTCGAATCAAGAATAATAATTTTTTTGAACTTGGGTCCTTTTTTGACGCTGTTTATGATTTCTGCAGGAGGTTTAGTAATTAAGACTAAATTTTCAATTTTACAAATTGCTTGCCTGGAGTGGTGTTAGCAACAGTATTTGGGTCTGTTTCTTGCACTGATACTTCATGTTCTTTCACTGTATGGTCCGCCTAAAGATATTTCTTACTTCCACTCTCCTAAAAAGTTTGTCGACCCCTGGTCCAACGGATTAATTTTTGAAGAAAAAAAAACTCTGATGGTATAAGATTGAGTGACCATAATGATATCGATTTTCTAGCGTAGAGTAGAGTCTACACTGAAAGTACATATATGTACAAATATTGACTTTCAAAGCGAAACACCCTGTATATTTTTTTTAAATTACTAACATCCATTCACACTACAAAACTTTTTCATTTGTTGATTTCATTACAGATAAGCAGAGAAATTATTACAATCCACGAATTTTCACGTTTCCGACCACCTCACCCAAAAATCAAGTGCAATGCATCACGCATCACGCCCTCAACATATTCGTCATCATATGGGACATCATCAAGGACCAATTCTTCATCAACATCCGCCGCCACCACCCCAAGCTGGAGTTGGAATGAATATGGGGCCGCAACAAGTAGGTGGCCCGCCGCAACATCACATGACAGCAAACGTGACAACAGGACCGCCGCACGGTGCAAATCAGCCCATTGGACAATACATTCCACCACACCAGCGCAACGATATGAACAGGTGAAACAATGGGGTTTTAGTTAGTTATTCAGGGAGAATATTTCAATTCTTCATACGTATTCTAAATACATACTTTCTAATGAAGATTTTCCGAGTTAAGACAGTTAACGATCTAACACTGATCGAAATGGTTGACTAGCAAACTGACATTCCCGTTATTGACCGGTTATGTTTGTTCATTGTATGACAAATTTGTGTCTATTTAAAAATTGTTTTTGTTGTTTTGATTTTTACATTTTGTTTTTGGCAGAACCATGTACGAATATGGTAACACCGAATTTACGGTACCCCCTAGCAGTTAGATAATCTCTACCATTTAGACAGAACAAAATAAAAGTTAATAGTCAAAAAAGGCGAACGTAGAGTGCCTGGATCAATTCTGTATTCGCTTTTTTTTACAAAAGTTTTGAATTTCTCTCTAAATTGTTTTATTAATTGAATTTGATAAATTTACCACGGAAATTTTTTTTTTTGTTAAAATTATGTTATTATGTTATGTGGTGATTTCGTTACAATGGGTTTCCTTGGGATCTTTTGCATTCTGATCAATTTCATATTCCATTGGACATTTTGGAGGTAAGATACCGATTCAGTATTGATTAGTGCGTTGGTAGTAGTGCACATATTTGCAAACTTTAAAGCCAAGTCAGCATTTTTTGTTGTCTGAAATGGAAACAATTCACTTGGAGCTTGTTTTTTTTCATGTTGTCTTCTTTCTGCTTATCATTTGTGGGTACAATTTAAAGTTGATCATTCAGCATGTTTTTATCAAATATCCGAAATGCTTACCTGACAGAAACAGATCGTATGTTTATTGAGAAATTTAAGAAAGATACAGCAAGCTGCAAATTAACATATCATACCATATTTGATTTGACTGAGCCTTGACTCGGCTCTGCTACAATTTGTTGTTGTTTTAGTAGCGACGCGTTGATATCCGATGAATGTGTGTGTCATAAAGCTTGGTTGTCCATGTTTTCTTCAATGTCCAGGTGTAGAAACGCAGCTGCTTCAATAGGATTATCCCATAGCGCAGTAGGTGTTAGGCGCGTCGGAGCTGCAGGACAGTTAAATATGTGCTCAACATCATGTGGAGTGAGGCCACAGGCTGGACAGGAGTTCTGTATTTCGTTATCAATGCGGGATAGGTACGAGTTCAGACGTGAGCACCAGCCAGAACGAAGTTGTGCGAGTGTAGTCCTGGTTGCTCTAGGAAGTCGAAGTTCGTCTGAAGATATAGCAGGTGGTTGCGCATTTAGTACCCTGTTTGGTGTCATGTCTGCGATTGAGGATAGCACTTCTTCACTATGCAGTGTTGTGATGGCCGATCTGTAGCTGGTGTTATCGAAGGGGACTCTTTTAAACCTTTGGATCTCCCGCTCGCGATCCCTCATATTACGTCTTACATGACGTGGCGGAGGGCTTCTGTCCATAAAGTTAGAGTTAGGATGGTCACTCCGATAACAGCCAACCAGATACTGCTTCGTTAGAAGTGTGTTGTGGCTTCTTAGCGGCATCATTTTGGTTTCCTGGTGAAGGTGGTCCTTCGATGCAAGAAGGAAGATCTATGTGTGTGCTACAATTTGTAATTATCGACGATGACTTCTACAATTCTGCTTATTACGCCTAGTACGCACTGCGATTCTTTTACGTCTCCACAGAATCTCGCCTGCCTCGACCTATTATCGCCGAGAATTTTGTATGTATTTTCTGCATCTTGCAATGAGTCGAGTGTAACATAATATTGTAGAATTAAACGACGAGACGACTTACGCGCGTACACGACCACAATCCTGTTCGAATCATCTATCTGCAAAGATTATTTTTCAAATAGATGAGAAAATGTGCTAAACTAGTCCACAACAATTACTACAGGCGAACTACGTAAAGCTTCATGCTAACTGAATTAAGTAAATATTCAAACTATGGGTTTTGAGGTGAAGACACCTCACCAATATGGTTCGTTACGGAGTATTACTCCAATCCATGGGTGGACACTGCCCATGAACACATTCTAGGAGAATTACACAACCCATCTCGGGTGGACCGATCTCGCTAGAATCCATACTGGCCATTCAGACCTGGACACCACAACCCGTCCGGGTGGAACAGTCCCCTCTGAACCATCCCAGGATGATAAACCGACCCATCACAGGTGGAACTATCATCACTGGGGACACTAGCTCAGGCTGACTCATCGGAACTTTCACAGATGAAGTCATCTTGCCCTGAGTAGTGCTATCGCTAAATAACCAAGCCTACTCAGGATGGCTCACCGGTACTTCCCCAGGTGAAACCATCTGCCCTGAGCACTGGTATCTATTAAATCACTAAACCACGCATACTCAGGATGGTTCACCGGTCCTTTCCCAGGTGAAACCATCTGCCCTGAGCACTGGTATCTACTAAATCACCACGCATGCTCAGGATGATTCACCGGTCCTTCCCCAGGTGAAACCACCTGCCCTGAGCAGTGGTATTAACTGACGACCAAACACCCATCACCGGTGTAATGGCCTCACTAGAGCAATAACACAGCAAAAGCACAAACGGCATATAAAATACTAAGCATCATTTTCATGCACAATAACTAATTAAACACAAAATCCCAGTGATCACTCACCTTCTAAACCTGCAACAGGAACAATCTCAGTTCAACCACACAACAGTGAAACAATCCAAAACACAAACACAGCACTATAAGGTTCACACTCGAATGAGAATACAATCTCAATTCTTCCTGTGCTGACCCATAGCCTAGACCAAAGATATTTATTTGGTCCTATAAACAAAAAGGAACATAAACACTTCCTTTTCAAGTGGAAATTGAAGAGCATGCATGAAAATAGAAAGAGAGTTCGATCTTCAATTATTCATTTTCTTAATCTTAGGTTATCTTTTACACGAGGCAGGCCAGATTCTAGCAAAACGCAAAAGGATCTATTCAAGAGTCGCAGTGCATACTAGGCGTTATAATTGCAGAGGAACGAATACATGTAAGACCAGAACAAAAAATATGGTCAAGATAGAATTGCAGTTTTTTTTTTGTGATGGCCATTTATTCCACTGAATAAAGCATATAATAGTATATGCGAGTAGTATATAGTAAATCAGGAGGCTGCATCAGTATATGCGGTGTTGGTGGACCGAGCCTGTAAACATATTAAAAAACAACCAATGAGTGCCAATACTACCATCTAGTGCTACTCTTCGTTATTGATCATTTGTCTCTCAATTCTCGATCTTTTCATACTATTAAATACAAAAACTTACTGACTCCACCCAGCCTACCAGGTAAATCGCTAAGGGCACATACTCACAAAACGATCTGGGATCACGTCAGTCATTCTGATTGACGTCTTGCAGTTGATTGGCTCCCCCGGCTTAACCGGCTAATCGCACATCCTCACGAAGCGATCCGGTGTTCCATCAATCACTGCATGGTTCATCGTCAAGTGCACATCCTCACGAGACGATTTCCCGAACCAACACCAGATCGGACACCACACAAAAGACAATTCCTGCCAACACGTTATCAACGGCACATCCTCAGGAGATGAAGTAATCGGCTTGCCACAAACAATCCAATCAATAAAACGCTGTCTCACTTAATCCATCGTCAAGGGCACATTACGAGACGATGGTATCGCTGGCCGCATAATTTACTACGTTAACAACTCAAACGAATAACGAGTAGGTTCACTTAACATTTAATTTCCCCCTGTGGTGAGGGGCGTAAGAATAAGCCACAGCCTGTCTCGGCTTGTTGGATTTCGATTTTATTCTTCAACATAGTTCCCTTCGAGGGAGATACACTTCATCCAACGATCCTCCAACATTTCGATACCTTTTTTATAGTAGTCGATGTTGAGGCTCTCAAAATAGGCATTAGTTTCGAACTCGACCTCCTCATTTGAGTAAAATCTCTTTCCCTGGAGCCATCTTTTCAAGTTTGGAAACAGATAATAATCGCTGGAGGCCAAGTCTGGAGAATACGGTGGGTGGGGCAGCAATTCGTATCGCAATTCGCTCAATTTTGCCAGTGCTTTGAGCGATGAATGAGCCGGTGCATTGTCGTGGTGAAACAGCACTTTTTTCTTTGCCATATGCGGCCGTTTTGTTTTCATTTCATTGTTCAAACGGTCCAATAACGCTACGTAATAGTTTAATAGTTTTTTTTATTTTTTTTTTATTTTTTTTTTTATTTTTTTTTAATAGTTTGCGTTTTTGGGCGCTTCGGACGACTCTTACCCGGTTGCAACCATGTTGCCGACTGTTTATTGGACTCCGGTGTGTAGTGGTGGATCCATTTTTCATCCATTGTGACAAATCGACGCAAAAACTCTTTCGGATTAAGCCGAAACAGCTCCAAATTGCTGCGATGTTGCTTTTGATCAATTGTCAATAACCGGGGCACCCATCGCGCGCACAGCTTTTTCATTTGCAAATGCTCATGCAAAATATTCAAAATACTGCCGATCGACAACTTCATTATGTCTGCTAGCTCTCTCACTTTCACTTTGCGGTCTTCCAAAACGATCAGATGGATTTTCTTGATGTTTTCTGGAGTGGTAGCCTCATTTGGTCGGCCCGAACGTGGTGCATCGCATACGACCCATTTTAAATTCAGCAAACCATCTGGAAAGAGTTGTTTTCGAGGGAGCAGAGGTGCTGTGATGTTTTTGGAGCCATTCCAATGTTTGCTTCTCGTTTTTTCCGATCACAAACCAATGTGTTATCAAAATGCGAAATTCACTTTTTTCCATTGCTTACGAAATACCAAAAGTAGCGTCACTCATACAGCGACAGCTTCCAAACTACCAAATGAAATGTCATGAAAATTTGACATTCTTCATTATAAAGTTAGCACTTCTGAAAAATGATATCGTTTTGAGAGTGGTGACGCCATCCCACCAAAATTCCCGGGACTTTTTGAACCATGTAGTAACTCACTAGAGGGGGTAGAGAGAGGGTACTCAACTCAATACTCAATTGCCCTAACCCCTTGTGGGGCATAGCGCGTCAACTGTTCTATGTGGCCCAGTTGATGTTTCGTTGGCATCAACTGGGCCACATGTTCCCTGGCAATTTTATTGTACTTTATGTATTCAATGTTCTTGCAATGTTCAAGTGCGAATTATTTCAGTGAAAGTTGGATTTTTTTTTGTGACACTTGGTTTCATTCTGCACACCAACTTATAGCTTAGCCATGGAGGTCTATATGGTGTGGAGCATTTAACTTATCTTAACTCTGCATGGATTAGTAACTATCCAATTAGAGAAATGAATTAAGAGTTCTCCACATTTTTTGTGGTTATCGTTGGATTACGCTAGGTTGTGTAGAACAGTTTCGGTAAATATACCAGGCTGATTGGCGAGAGTTCAGTGTTCCACCACGGAACTCCCCTGTTGTCCTTCACAGACTTTAAAGAACAATTTTCTTCTCAGCCACCCAAAGGTTGTGTTATCTATTAGAGAGAGCTTTTCGCGCAGCGACTCGGAGTAACCGATCCAGTTCGTGCGTTGCGATATTCGTCTGTCAGCTGGTGCCGAAGCCGCTGGTGCAATGTTGAATCGAGTTGAATCGAATATACAGGTGATCAGAGACGGAAGGCTCGTGCTAGCAACTATGTTTCTATATATTGTACTATTCACACTGCATTTAGCCAAAAATAATATCGTACACTGCAAATTTACACATTTAATCATCATCATCGTGGCGCGATAACCCGACGTCGGGCCTTGGCCGCCTGGATCTCCAATTATCTCGGTCACGTGACTGCGCCCTCCAATTTCGGAAGCCCAGTAGCTGCTCGGCGTCCGCATATACTGAGCTCTCCCAACGGGCTCTCGGTCGTCTTCGCAGTCTCGCCTCGTCGACTGGTTCTGCGTTCATTACTCTCTTTGGCATGCGATCATCGTCCATTCGTTGTACATGCCCTGCCTATTGAAGTCATTGTAGTTTGACGATTTTCGAAACTTCCAGCTCATCGTACAGTTCATACAACTCATGGTTGTACCGGATGCGCCATCCATCTCGATCGCAAACAGCCCCGAAAATTCGCCGCAGAAGCTTACGTTCAAATGTGTCTTCCATGGTTCCGGAGGCTTGAGTTAGGGTCCATGCTTCGCAGTCATAGCATAGAACCGAGAAAACAGTCTTATTAGCTAACTGTATCCGTGGCTTGATTTCGTCAGTTTCGTTGGCGTCCCTTGACAAGTTGCAACTCAGGTATATGAAGTCACACATTTAATACATACGTGCAATTTCAACAAATTCTAGAGGCACCTCAATCAAATATTAAAACGTGTTTAAACACAACACCAGATCTGATGCATTTCCTTTTTTTGTTTGAATCCTTTGAAACCCCTTTACACAACAATTCACAAGTTCCCTATGAACTTATCACAATAGAAAAAATGCACAGTATACGTATTCATACGGCACAGCTTCAACCTAAATGTTTCAACACCCCTTGTAATAAACGTTATAGCTACCAGCTGATGCAAAAGGTGGTCCAAGCGTGCGTATAAGAATAAAGGACATAAGAAGTAACCTAAATGGTGGACGAAAAAAGGCATAAGAGGCATACAATTGGCAGTTTATTGACGAAAAACTGACTAGACAGTAACGAAGTGTAATGTTCGTATATAGGATCGAATCGCAAACATCAGTGTTAAAGGAGTGCCAAAAATATTGTGGTTCCTTCGAGGATATGTACTTGGACAGCCACATAATAACAATTCGTAAGCATCATCTCCATTCTGCGAGGTGGTTATTTTAAATAGACCATAAATGCCAAGTTTTTTGACAGGGAAATCGAAGAATGAGGATGAAGTGTTTGCCATCAGGTTTCTTCAGCTTATGTACGGGTCAATGAATTCAAACAAAAGCTTTTTGGTAAAAAGAACTGTATTTTAGGGTCTAGAAAGGCGGAAGTAATTTTGAATATTTGTTTGTTTGCATAATGATTATTATGTAAATTCGATTATTTTTGTCAAAGACAAGTCGGGTTTATGACTTGTGCTGATTGACTTTATTTTTACAACATGCGAATAGAGTTTACATGTATGAAATTATACGAAATGAATAGTGTTCTGAATGAAATCGTATTTCTGATAGTTTTATAGAGAAGGACTTGTCAGGGTTCTAATAGATGTTAAAGGACCCCTGCTGGTTTTCGAAGGGATGGAGTGGAAATTTGTTGAGGGGACCATGAAGGTTCGGCGGTTTTTTTAACGGGATGATCGACGGCACGAGCTTTAGTTAAGTATCGGGAGATATGGGCGGGCTTTTTGCTTTCTCGTTGCCGCAACGATCAATCTTCAAACAAAACTCTCGTACCTGGGTCACACGATTTCGAAAAGGCTTTCGATAGTGTGAACCGGGACTCTATATGGGCGGCCTTGCGCTGGAAAGGCATCCCTGAGAAGCTTGTGGCTATTATTAAGGCAACCTATGAAGGCGCGAAATGTCGCGTTCTGCATAAAGGTAAGGTGTCGGGGGACTTTGAGATTTGCAGTGGAGTTCGGCAGGGGTGCATCCTCTCACCGATCCTATTCCTCATTGTGATCGGCGATTTGTTGCATCCGGACACGACAGAGGAATTCAATGGACTTTGACATCTTATCTACAAAATCTTGACTACGCTGACGACATATGCCTACTCTCCCACAAAATCATGGATCTGTCCGCAATGGCGTTAGATCTCGAGAGAGAGGCAAGCAAGGTTGGGCTAAAGATTAATACCAACAAGACCAAGGTTCTTAGCCCGCCGTGCGAAAAAGAAATCCGACATCTATTGCCATCAATATTAATGGGCAGCCTGTGGAGAAGGGGTAGCATTGTTGCCGAAAATGGTGGTACGGAGCAGGACATCGCTTGTCGTATCAACCTGGCTAAACGCAGATACGGCATGCTGTCCAAAATCTGGCAGAGCAGTTATCTCAGCATCAAGACCAAGCTGGGCCTGTTTCGCTCCCTGGTACTGTCAGTGCTTTTGTATGGGAGCAGTACATGGAAAGTTTCCGTAGGAGCTACCAGAAAGCTGCAAGTTTTCGTCAACTCATGTCTTCGTCGAATTTTAAGAATTTTCTGGCCCGAAACAATATCAAATGAAGAGCTAAGTCGGGGGTCAGATGCCAATCGACGAATTGATACGCAGGCGAAAATGGCAGTGGATAGGTCACACATTGCGGAAGAGTGATAACTGCATTGCTGTGCATGCCATGAAATGGAACCCCATTTCCAACCAAGGCCGACCAAGAGGGGGTCCTCGAATCACATGGCGTCGATCTGTGGCAAAGGTGTGTCAGGCACTGGGTAAGTTTTTTGGAGAGTTGAGCCCCATTGCCCAGAACAGAGTACGATGGCGCGCAGGAGTAGTTGACGCGCTATGCCCCGCTAGGGGTTAAGGCAAAGTAGTAAGCTTCTCGCTTGGGATGAACCACTGTTAGTGCTTTTTATCGGCTCAAAAGCCATATGCTTACCTGTTGATGGAAAACTTTTCGGCTTACATGCCACCTAGACCTACACGGTCGAAATTCTACGGTTCCCTCATATTAGCGGATGCTGCCCTTCAATTGCCTTCATTACAGTTTTTGAAATGGAAAGTTTTGTCGTTCTTTATTTTGTGTATCTTTATGTATTTTGGATGTTGAACACGAATTCGGGCTTTGATCAAAATATCGTCACTTTTCGGGGTTTCGACCCATATTTCCAGAAGTATACATCCTACAGAAAAAAATCATTAACATATTTTTTGAGATAAACTGTGCTAAATGTGATATTTATTACAGCTCAATATGCCCAGAAATTTCCGAGTAGCAGCTCTTCAAAATTTGTTAAAAAGTCAATATTGTTCGCCACGCTAAAATATCTTTCCCAATATCGTGAAAAATACTCATTCCACGAGGAAACCTATAACAAATAAATTTGTAGATAATTCGATTATCTTTAATTTGATATATGAACCACTTACGTACGATATATAGTTTCTTAAAAAATTGCAAATACGTGGAAGAGGAACAAGTTTGCTCACAGATCGCGAAAAAACGATTTGTTTAGACACCAATTATTTAGAAGTGTTCCTATGCGAACTACGAGTATGTATTATAAATTGATAATATGTATTGTTGTGCAATACTCGTACATTAATGTTTGTTCAAGTAACGATAAAGGTACTAGTGACATTTTTTACTTACGTACACATATGTAGTGAGCAATGTTTACGTTGTTTTTCCCGGAGTACATTTTTGATTTGACATTTTCTACATTCAGTGGCTCACAAACACGTTCATAAGTAGGGATGTAAGGGATATCCACATCCTCATCCGCAATTGTGGATTATTCTCATAAAAATAGACATCTTCCTCCGTGTCCCCATCCAAATATTTTCATTATCAAATATCCTCATCCTCTCTCTCTGTCTCCTGTTAACCCCTTGTGGGGTATAGGGCTTTAACCACGCCTACTTTCCACCTCGTCCTGTTCATCGCCATCGTTTTCAGCTCACTCCACGACTTACCTATTGAGGCACCCTCTCTCTTAACTGATCTTCTCCAGGAGTTACTAGGTCGTCCAACACAGCGACTTGCGTTGGTTCCCTGCGGGTTCCAATCGAGGGCCTGTTGAGCAATGTTGTTCGGCCCTTTTCGGAGAGTGTGACTTATCCATTGCCACTTTCGCCTTTTAATGGAAGTGTCTATCCTGTCCTGACCAGTAATTGGTTGATGAGAGTTGCAAAACTCCACGAACATCTCGCCATTTTTGTTCCTGTTGCCTATTCCATGATTGCCCATTAGGTGTTCTAAGCCTACATTGTCAGACCCAACTTTGGCGTTGAGATGCCTCGTGATAATTTTGATGTCACCTTTCGGAGCCTTGTCGAAGGTGTCGCCAAGCCGTTGGTAAAAGGCGTCCTTAGCTGATTGATCCGCTAGTTCAGTTGGGGCGTAGCACTGAATTATTGTGATGTTTTTTACCCCAGATTTGAATCTGGCTGTAATGATACGGTCGGAGATGGGCTTCCAGTCAATTAGAGATAGGCGTGCCTCCCTAGTTAACAGGATTCCGACACCTGCCATTCGAGGTGACGTATCGGCTTCATCAATCCAATATCCTCATATTCGTGTGAGTTCCTTTATTGGGATATTTAGATCCATTCCATTGAACCGAACTTCACGGAAAAATATACAGCGCGTGTTATATATACTTCGAGAGACTTGCTTAAAGAGATAGATAGGGAGAGAGAGAGAGAGAGGCGAGGTAAATCAACAAACGGGCTTTCTGCTGATTCGTCGTCGTATCGTATCAATGTATAGTACATACAGTACGGTTGTAATGGACTATTTGGTAGGCATCCGAAGATGCCCGTGGGGACGGAGCCTAAGGTTGCATAATGACCGTGAAGGTCAGGACGTGCCATCTGGCGAAGAAAAAGGCCCCTCAACGAGCTAAGCAGCGGCCTATGCTTGCTGTAGCTCAGTTCGGGAGACGTGGGCGGGGCTTTCGCCGCTTGTTGCCCCTATCCTTTACGTATTAATAAAATGCATAGGCCTGGGGAAGACAACACAAACAGGGGGGGGGGGGGGTTAAAAATGGGGAATGAAAAAAATGGGGAATGAAAAAAAATGGGGCGATAAGGATGGAATGGTTTCGCGGGCGGTCCACTCGCGCTCGCATCGGGGTCCAGGTGTAATGGGACCCTCGGCTTCTGGTTTCGTACCACCAACAGATCATTACTCATCAGGTGCTGCAATCGATCTGCCGGTGGGAGCAGCACAGTACCAGACGATAATATGGTTCATTAAATACTGCACGCTTTATAATTAAAAAAAACGCTGCCTGGAGAACACTATAGTGGTCAAGAAGTGGAACCGATAGGTTTAGATGAGGTCATGGCATGAACGCCAGCTTCTACGCTCAGTGGTAAAACCATCTGTTTAGAAGCATATTGAGTTAGTAGTTATAAAAAGATCTTTGTCACATTGCACCTGTTGCTGTTGGGGTATCAGGACTGTGAAGTTCTTATCAAACATATGTTTTGGCGTAGTATAATCCGTCGTTACATTTCGGTTAGTCCCTGTTTTAAGTATATTCCACCAGACGACTATGTCGTGCGAGAGTAAAGGACGAATAACCACCACATACAGCCAACAAAATATTTTCGATTGCAGATCCCAGCTTTCCTGCTGGAATAGAGTGCAATCATTGCCTTGCTTATATGTTCTTGAATGTTGGAATTCTAACTAAGCTTCCAGTCCAATAAAGTACCAAGGAATTTCACCTTGTCCGTAAAACTCAGTCTCACCCCCTGCATCATAGGAGGCTCTATAGGGTGTATCCTATATTTTCTTGTAAAATGGACAAGTTCTGTTTTATTTGGACTCACCTTAACACCACAATTAGCGGCCCAGAGAGAGGGCATTATATAATACCTCACTAAGGGTAGCAGAAAACTGACCCGAAATTGCAGTAGCAACGTCGGCGACATAGGCAACCACTTTACATCCTAGCGCCTCCGGGTATGGGAGTTGTCTATTAACCGCAATGTTCAATAATAGGGGTGAGAGGACGCCACCTTGAGGAGTACCTCTATTTACAAACCTTCGTGCGTATGATGCACTCAGTTCTGACCAAATAACTCTAGATGTTAGCATCAGGTTAATAAGTTTTCAGAGCGAGCCATCCACCCCCAGATACGGCAGTGCATCAGTGATTGTTGAATGGTTGAGCGTTATTAAAGGCGCCTTCGGTATGCAGAAAGGCGACCATGGTGTACTCCTTATAACCTAGAGGTTTCTCAATTATAGCCTACAATCGAGTGTAGGGCTGTATCTACAGACATACCCTTCCAGTAAGCATGCTGTTAATTTGATGATAAGCTGATGGGTCTGAGAGCCTTCGGGCGTGCGTGCGAAGAGTTTCCTGTTCTGTTTTTGTAATGAAAACCACTCTGACCTCTCTCCATATTCGTGGGATGTGGAGTCCAGAGAGGCCTTAAAAATAGTTTCTCCATTGATAGAATAGATGAAGAGCCACATGGTGGTATGTGCACGCTTTCCTGCACATATCCGATCGCGGCCTCCGATGAACTAACTGGAAAGTGCGGTTTTCAGCAAGATGTCAATTGTCTCCTTGCTGGAGGAAATTTATGAACCATCAGGCTTCATTAGGTACTCAATTGCCCTAACCCCTTGTGGGGCATAGCGCGCCAACTGTTCCATGTGGCCCAGTTGACGTTTCGTTGGCATAAATTGGTTTCGGAGAATGCAGTTGCCGACATGCACCTCCTCTCCTGCACATCCATGGCCACGAACATCGTCGTGGACGACTTCATTAGGTAGCTTGGACTAGATGTGCTGGCTAGTATTTTACGAAGTGTGGAGGCTTCGCTCGACATTTCGATCCTCTCACAAAGAAGTCTCCAGCCAGGCCTTTCTGCTATTAACTCTATACTCGGCAATTTCTGCACTCCACCGCTGAGGTTTTTTTTTTTATTTTCCCTATGCTTTTCGTATGGGATACGATTTGGCCATAGCTCTGTTAAAAGGTACTGAAAGAGTAGAGACCATATCATTCAACTCTTCCTGATTACTCGGTTGTCCCGATAGAGGCGGCAGTTTTCCAAGAAAAGTCTCATGATTTAAGTTTGTCCTCTGTCTATTCAGAATGACTGCAACATTTATTGGATGCGCATCCATGCTGAATTGAAGGTAGCGGTGATCTGAGAAAGATTGATCCGACAACACCCTCCAATTCCGCACCATGTGCTGAATATCCTCTGATGCCAGAGTATCTAGTACCTCTTGTCTACTTTTTGTAATAAATGTCGGCTCGCACCCAACGTTGTACATAAGAAGATTTGTGGTCATGAGGTCCCCTTATTTGCTCACAAAATTCCTTTAAACTTGAAAATTAGAGGAATGGCCTGTTCCTCATAATTTAGCCATCTTCTGTACATCCTATCCATGGTTAATTTTCCACTAGATAAATAGCTAGGGTAGAATCATGCATCTTTTTGTTTGTTTAATGTACAAGTATTTCGTTTGCATTTTTTAACTAAAAAAAGACATCATTTGTAGCTAAATATTTGCACCTTACTCACATTAAGATTGCCTTTTGTCATGTCTAGACTGCTTCTGATTGCTTTCTCTCTTCTACAATATTGAAACAACCAAATCGAGGGAGAAAAAACATGCTTCCATACGGCCTAGCAGGAAAACTATTATTACATCGGCTTGTGGTTAGAATTTCCCATCACAGTTCCGATCAAAAGACTAGAGAGAAAAAACAAATGGCCAAAGAGTACCGACCAAGATTTATCCCTCTGGCATTTTTCAACATATCACAAGAAAACGTGATCTATTGTGATAATCCTTCTTTTACAATTCGTCGTATGTCTGCGCCATTTTAACATGTCCTAAGCAAATGGAACGGTTTCTGGTTGTCATAGTCCATGTAATGTATTTTTATTTTGATTGTTCAGTGCAAGGGAATATGATCGCGGTCAGCCGGTCGCCGAACTGTTATTGTCCTTCAGTGTAGTCTGAATGATAATGCGTATATATGGTAATCAAATAAGAGGAGTTTCTCTCGCCTCAATACAATCATGCGGCATGATACGATTTAAATAAATCACTAACTCTCTTACAGGAATTTATAAATAAAATATCCAAACGTGCACTCTTAACAATGGAGTTCATACATTTTTCAGTGGCAATGACATATATTTGAAAAGATTCTTTATGCTGAATAGGTTTTCCTTTTTCTTCTTTTTTTCCTTCTTCAGCTATGGTTGGCGACTCAATTGAAACGATGGTCTCAAAGAACCATGTTTTTAGATGGGTAACAAACGGAAGGAGTCGAGAGTAGTTGAACAGTTTATCAAAAGTATTGTTTAGAGATACAAATGTAGTAACCGAAGTAGATCTAGTATTATTCAGATAGGATACAAATTACCCAGTCGCTAACGTTTCGTACCGATCGATGGGTGCACGGTTATTTTAAACAATATTTTTGACTCCAATTACTATGTTCCTGTGGCATTTAATGCGTTTACAACAGGCGACTTCATCGTAATTCCATCTCTGTGAAATAAAACTGTTGCGATGAATGGTGCCATCTGAAAAACTATTCTGGTCTGTCATATCATAAATTATGAGCCCTTCCTTCGCTGCGAATCTTCTTACACAGATTCGCATAATGGCCAGTAATCATTTTCTATGCCCCACACTCCCAGTACGGCGCTGCCTACTACTTGCAGATATCGCCAGTAACACCTATGAACAACAACACTAATCATTAAAGACCATCATCGCATTTCAACTTAACTCCAGCTCCGTCGGTTGCAAACATCAATATACTTTCGTTGGTGCAGCTCAATTGTAACGGACTTCAAAATAAGATAGCAGAACTAACTGTATTCATGGACAGACACCATATCCTAATAGCAGCCATTCAGGAAAAACAAACAACAACAAAATTTTAGAGCCAATTCGACCCTCAACTCACACGGTGACTATCTTAAGGAAGGACAGATTAATGAATGCAGGTGGAGGACTTGCGCTTATTATCCACCGCTCTGTACAATACCGTGAAATATCTCCTACCACCAACGACAATGCTCTCGAGATACAGGCGATCGCGGTTCAGTTAGGAAACATAGAAATTGAAATTTTCAATATCTATGTTCCTCCTGTCTCCAGTTGCTCCTCTGGTTACAAGACTAATGTCAGCCCATTCTTAACTGGACAATACCGCTTTTATACTTGATGGTGATTTCAACGCCCATCATGAGTTGCGGCACTGAATCCTCGACAACGACTCCCGAGGAATTGATATAGCGGAGCAATGAGACTTATTGGACTTCTGCCCTATGAACGAAGACACCACTATCCGCCTGACTGGATCTTGTTCAAGATCTCCAGACATATAAAAAATAGATGCTGGGCTAATCAACGTTGCCCAATGCGAATCCGTTCTATTATAACTTTTTCTTCTGACCATCCTCTCCATCATCATCAGACTTGACCGACCAACCTCTGTACAACAATCTGACCAAAACCTAACCTAGAATTTAGGAAAGTCATCATATGAAGAATTTCTGAAAGTCGACCGAATTCCCCGATTTCAGTTGCAAGATTGGCAGATGAAAGAGACAGAATCCGCAATACTAACCCTGGTGACCCTAGGATTGCAGAGCTCAACGCAGAAAACATTAATCAAGTCAGAGAGCATAAGAGGACCAAATGGAGCTTTCACTTAAATAATTGCAGTGGCGTCGTACACCTTTGGTAAAAACTTCAAAGTCAAGATCCCTTCACGTAGTCTTTGGATGAATGAAGGGCTTGTACTGACAGACACGGTTTGTTTCTACACGGACGGCTCCAAAAATGATAGTGGAGTTGGCATAGGTGTGTACTCTACCGTGCCGAACGTTTGTTTATCAGGACATCTCCCAGATCACTGCAATGTTTTGCAGCCGGAGGTTTCCGGAATTATGGAAGTCGTGGCGTGGCTGAGTCACAACATTGTGTCCACTACGGACGTCACCATTTTTACGGATAGCCAAGCCGCGGTTAGAGCATTGAAATCTGTGACAACCACCTCTGAAACAGTTGCCGAATGCTGCTCGGCTCTTATGATGATGGGGGATTATTTCAACATCACACTGTGCTGGACACAGCGGCTTGGTTGGTAACTGTAGGGCGAACTAACTCGCGCGTAGTGGGTCCACTGGGAAGGTTTACGACTCTTATAGGCATTTAAGTATATCGCTGTCCTCCTGCAAGCACGCGATGTCTTCGGCAGCACTTCGGAAAGCAAACCTTAGGTAGGAATATGGCAGGGTATATCAAACAGCCAGAAGCCTATGGCCTAAGATGGAGCCCGCTAAATATAAGAGGCTGCTGACGCTGAACAGAAGCCAGTTAAGCATTACGGTGGGGGTTGTCACTGGACTGTAGAAGTTGCGGTGATGTGGAGGAGGAGGAAAGCGTTTTCCCTGTCCCTGTCCAACACTTTCATGGAGAAGGAGGTCAGTCTTGGGATCTAGCTTCTTTACGCTCCTGGAGGACTTGGCTGGGGTGGACATTCACCTGCTGAGCCGATTCATAGCTCTGGCTGGCTGAAATGATTCGCGGAGCTCTAGTTTTACTAATCAAGGGTATCGCAACGGACCTAGTTATGGTCTAAGTGTGTCGTGGTATTTATGGCAGCCCCAGTAACCTAACCTAAATAATTGCAACTTAAAATCCGGAGTCAGTAACCTCTGGTCCGCCGTTAGAGCCCTCACCAATCCCACCAAGGTTAGGTTAGGTTAGGTATAGGGGTTGCCGCAATTCAGCAGCACACATAGACCACTCATGGTCCGTTGTGATACCACCATAGATTTAGTTGCCTACAAACTCTTAACCCTAAGTATCCAGCCAGCCGACGCTGGCAACAAACCGATTAATTTGAATCGCATTCACATTAACGAGACCCTCTAGGTCCTGGAAAAAGGAGAATCCCAAAAATCTTCTCCTCCTATATGCCAAGGCTGGACAGTAACAAAGAAGGTGAGCAACACTCTCCTCATCCTCATCATGACAACTTCTACAGTAATCATAATGAGGAAGGCGAAGTCTTCTCGCATGGTCGCCGATAGGACAGTGCCCTGTGATGACCCCCAACACCCAATCCCACCAAACAACAAGGGAATGTTGCCATTCAGTTTAGTAACACCATCATTGGTGCTTCTACACAATGCCCTAGCCATTTTAACCGACAATTCGTTGAACATCCGCCATCTGCAAGTTACAAGCGCCAAATTTGAAAGAAAATTCGTAACTGCACTTTTGACACAAAATCTCCAGTTCACCTTCGATGAAGTTGCAACAAGTACCAAAGAAGCCAAAAGCTCCAAAGCTTCAGGTCCTGACTAAATTTCGATGATAATGATCAAAAACCTTGATATGCTAGCTCTGGAGTATCTAACGTCCATACTTAACCTATCCATTGCAACCTATCCATTGCGACGTTACTAATTCCCGAAGTGTGGATAAAAGGTAGGATAATTTCTATCCTTAGACACGGGTAAAAAACAACATCAAGTGAATCCTATCGTCCGATCACCCTTTTATCACCTGTTGCCAAGACGCTTGATGCGCTACTCCTTCGGAAGCTGACGACGCACTTCAATTTAGCTAACCATCAACACGGATTCAGACGAATGCCCAGCTCAACGACGGCTTTGGATGCCATTACATACTTCCCAAATATGTAATGGGCCTCAACCAATCCCAACCTTGCCAAAGCACGATTCTGGTGGCATTTGACTTAGCCTTTGATTCAGTCAACCATTCATTCGTCACTTTTATCGAACATCAGCTGTACTTCACTTCCAGTTCAGTTAACAAAGTGGATCGCTACTTCGCTAGCATACAGTCATTCACGGAGTTCAGGAACAAGAGATCTAAACTCAGAAGGATTAAACAGGGCGTTCCGCAAGGAGGAGTTCTATCACCTACCCCTGTTTAATCTCTATCTACGAGACACCATTAGTATCAGGGCTCCCAACACCACCTGAAGGACTTCGAATAATAAGTTACGCGGATAACTGCTCGATTTTAGGTACGGGTAACGACATCTGTAATCTGTGACAAAATGAGAAGCAGGATAAAAGTTATTAAAGCTCTGGCTGGAAGTTCGTGGAGTACAAAGCTATTGGTAAATCTGTGGCCAATTATGCAGCGGTCTCAAAATGTGAGTGACACGCAGTGGGACAAAATTCAGACCTGTTAGAATGCAGCATTACGCACAGCAACAGGCTATCTCCTGATGTCATCACAAGACCATCTACATAAATAGACCCAGATGCTATTTTTAAGATGCCACAACAACCTCCTAGCAAAGCAATTGTGGGATGCTACAGGCGTGACCATCCCAGCACAAACTTGATGGACAGAACGCCACCACCTCATCACATCCGTCGTAACTTAAGAGACCTTGAAAGAGTGGTCCAACGCTTCAAGCGAGAACCATTCGACGACAATATCTAAAAAATTGCTATTGCTACTCTACATAGACAGAAAGTTCATGCTGCGGTTGAGGGACTTAAGTCAAACCCTGTACTAGCAGCGCAACCACCAACTACATTATATCAGCGGGAAAAGAAAGACTATCAAGAGCAACTAGGACTACTTGCTGAACTCGTACTTGTCCCGAATCGACCCAACAGTACGTAACAAGCATGTGACGGCAACCCTCACAATGTGGAACATTTTTTTTAATTGCCCAGTAGCACCAACCCAACTAACACCAATAGTGCTCTGGCAAGTCCCCATTGAGGCGGCCACATTGTTTGGCCATGGTACGGAGAGCATAAAAAACGAACTCTAAATTCTTAACACACACACAATTGAATTTCTCAGTTTGCTACAACAACAACTCCAATTACTATTAATAGCCTCAATTGTCTCAATTTCCGGGTACTGTCTCTTTTCAGATATAGTCATCATAACCAGCCCCGCATGCAACAGCAGCAGCCATTGCATCAACAACCGTCACAGTCCAAATTACGCTCAAATATCAACAATCATCTCAATGGATCGCTGGCGACACCATCGATGCAGGGACAACCACAACAAAATCAACATCCACAAATCCAACCGCAATCTCAGCAGACACATCTTAAACAATACCATCAAGGTGTTGGCATGCCCCCACATACGGCCGGGGGCATGTCAAAACATCCAGGAACGCTAAAGCCATCAGCCCAGCCCTTCCCACACAAATTATCACAAAGTCCTCCCAAAAAGATTCTCACACATCTATCCCATCCACCGCCAATCATCGGCGCTGCTCAGACAAAATCTGTACAATTCCCACAAACCAGTCCGGCATCCATCAGAAATAATTCAACCTCTTCCATAAACTTGCCGAATTCGAAAGCGCTCAACAACGTCCCAAAACATATAACGATTCTTACGAAGCCCCCGCCCACTGTTCCCCAAATACCGATAACACAACCCCCACCCCAAATTTCACAAACCCCTTCAAATATTGTTGCAATACAGCAGGCACAGTGTCAACCAATGCAAACTGTCCAGGATGAATTGCAACTTCATCAGAATATTCAACCAAACAGTGTGCAACAGCAACAACAACAATTGATTGACAAACAACAGCCACTTAAGTCTGCCACAGGGCAACTGCAGTCGGCTCATAATGTTTCCAATCAAACAACAATTTCGTCTACAACCAATTCTGTGCTAGTTTCCATAACGCATCAGCAAACTCAACAGACTGTCGTTGTCCAGCAACAGCAACAGCAAGCCCAAACGCAGCAAGTAGCTCGACAAGGACAGTCTCTTGAAAGTCGTAAGTGATTCACTACATACTACACTAGTTTGTATCTTGTTCTCCTTCCTAATAAGCTTTCTATTCGGGTTCGTCCAGCCAGGAATGAACTTGAAATGCTTCCTAGCTTATGTCACATTTCCAATTGACAACTTTTCTCCCCTCACAGAGGCACCAGTCGTGTCAATACTACAAAATTCATCATCGGCAAATAAAACGAATTTCTCTGAAAGCAACGGCGTATCGAATATATTGTCGAAGGAAACAAGTTCAGAACTCAATAGTAGCGACACTGTCACATCGACATTGAACGATAGCTTGGCAAACAATAAAGAAAAAACCCCAATGTGCTTGGTCAATGAGTTAGCACGTTACAATAGAGTAAGTATCCAAAAATTCTTCAAACCCACAACAAACACAATTTCATGTTCTCATACCTCAATCAACAACAGATTCAGCACCAATATCGTCTTACAAGTGAGACTGGTCCGGCCCACGCTAAACGCTTTACCGTCACTCTAAAATTGGGCGACGAAGAATATTCAGCCGAAGGATTGAGCATAAAAAAAGCTCAACATTTGGCTGCGGCCGATGCTATTTCAAAAACAAAATATCAACATCCGCCACCGAAATCGCATCGACTGAAAAATAAATTGAAAGCGGGCGTGGGTACAATTACACCGACAGTTGAACTAAACGCGTTGGCAATGAAGCTAGGCGAGCCGACTATCTATTTGCTGGATAATCAATCGTTTGCCGATGGAAATATACCGAACAATGGCCGATGTCTTCCGGGCAGTACTGGTGCAATTCAGCATCATGTCTTGCCACCGCCGGCAATAGCAGGTTCGGGACCACCAGCCACGCAACCACCACCATCACAATATGCACCGCATCCGCCGAACACAACGCCCAACTACTTCACGCCGAATCAGTATCAAAACTACAATCGTCCAAATGTTCCGAACGGGATGTATAATGCACAACGGTTTCCTGGTTTTTATCCCAAGCGGCCATTCGCAAAAGGTCCGATGAAATTTGTTCCGAATGTAAGTTCTCTAATTTGAGTTATCTACACTGTTTCATTGGTCACTTTCTATTGACAGGATCGCATGATTCCCTATAATAATACCAAGGAACCGTGTCGTGTTACTCTAGTTGTGGGCGCTAGAAAGTTTGTCGGAGTCGGTGCATCGCTTCAAGCGGCGCGTCATGACGCAGCGACACGGTAAGTAGTCTTATCTCGGAAAGGAATGTCGCCATTGTCGTTCATCTCAAACTTCATTTTCCCAGCGCTTTGGAAGTGATAAAACCGTTAGTTGATGAACAATCCGCTGATGTGAGTATTGACACAAGTTCAGAGGATGCCAATTCCGATTTGAAGTCGCCCATTTCGTTGGTGCACGAGATCGCTTTGAAACGAAATCTTTCCGTTGTCTTTGAGGTGACCAGCGAGAGAGGTCCACCGCATATGAAAACATTTAAAACGAAGTGTAAAGTCGGCGATATTGAGGTAATTCTAACGAATTGAATTTTATTTCGCCACGAATCAGGCAAATGTTCAACGTCCATTCGTAGACTGAAGGTGATGGCAACGGTAAGAAACTTTCAAAGAAACGCGCCGCACTCAACATGTTGGATGAATTGCGTAAACTACCGCCTGTTTCGCCGTCACTTTTGGCACAAACACCAGCCAAAATAAAGGCCGCACAAAAACAGCGTAAGCCCGCACAACCAGTGAAACGTAAATCACGAAACATAATTAAGGAGCAAACGCAAGACGGCGAAGTGGAGGAGGAAGTGAATCCAATATCGAAACTCATTCAAATACAACAGGCTCTAAAAGAGCGCGAACCAGTTTACACAGTTGTAGAGGAGCGTGGTGCACCCCGACGTCGTGAATTCGTCATCGAAGTTAGTGCTAGTGGTCGAAGTGCCAGAGGTATTGGCAGCAACAAAAAAATGGCCAAACGACTGGCTGCGGAAAGTATGACTGAATAAATCTGAACAACTTTCGACAAAGCTAATTGCATAAAATTCTTGTTCGTTTTAGATTTGCTTTCTTCGCTAGGATACAATACAACAACTATGAATCCAACTAAGGACATCAGTAAATTAGTTAACAACAATACTACAAACACTAACAATAATATTGATAATGTTACCGAGAAAGCTGTTCAACGTGTCAAGTTCCTGGAGAATGTTGACGCGAAACCGTCGAGTCATGTTCCGAACAACAATCAAGGCCGGCAAATTGTTCCTGGCATTATATTAATGCAACAGCAGCAGTCACATCCACAGAACCAGCAACAACCACCACAGCAATGTAAGCAAATAATTGTTTTTTTTTTTTTAAATAAACCATGACATTTCGTTTTCGCTTCAATTTCTTGCAGCAACGCCAATGATCTCGTCTAATGCAAAACCAACAGTGAACGGTATGAAGCACGACACTGAACCTACTACAGTGAGTGCAACAGCAACCTCGGCTACATCGTCAGGATTTTCTACGGGTGGTGTACGTCCAAAAGACCAACTTTTGTATTTAGGTCAATTGCTCGGCTTTGAGGTAAGTGTTTCGCATTGGGTAGTTTTAGTGCAGCCGTCCTTATCAGCATATCTGTGCCCGTTTGGGGAATATGACGTTTATAGTATATACTTCATCTCCAGTTATACTCGTATTGACTTCCAGTTTCTCAGTGGTTGTCACCTTCATCTCTTCTGGGCCTCCCATCGCTCATGGATTATTGTCCTTATGCGTAACTCTTATTTTTTATCCTTACAAAAGTGGCTAAGCTCAATGCAAAGAAAACAACGAAGCCGATTGTACAATCAATGGTTTGTCCTAAACACGGTGGGTTAAACAAAAATGAGCGATGAAATCATCGAATGTAACAAAGGACGACACAAGAATATGTGTTAAATATCTAATTCGGGTGTGATTGGTGTAGGCGCAAGACAGTTATGGGAAAGGAAGCGATAGATAAATAGGATAGACGGGCGGTGAACCAAAGAGGATCACAAGCACTGTCACAGAACGATTCTGGTGGCTCTTGATTTGTCAAAGGCTTTTGACACAGTTAGTCTCTCGGCGCCTCTGTCAGACATCTGCTGTACGGCACTTCCTTCACATGTAAAACTGGATAGCAAACAATTTGGATGGTCCACAATCATTTACGGAGTTCCAGGACAATAAATCCGAACTAAGGAGAATTAAACAGGATGTCCATGAACCATGAACTCTAGCACACATCTTAACAACGACACCAGAGGTATCTCCATCGCAGAACAACTTGATGCTTGAGATTTCTGTAAACTGATTGGCCAGTGCTAGCCTCATAAATGAAGCTCAATGGGAGCCGGTCCTTACACTATCTTCGGACCATTTACCAATCGTGAAGGCTTGGGGGCGACCGGTAGCACAGTTTGTTGAGGCATCAGTCTCATGTTTGACTACCGGCGTTTTGGGCTCGAATTCCGTCCACGAGGACGTTCGTGGCCATGGATGTACATGCTGGCAACTGCATTCTCCGAAACCAGTTTATGCCGACGAAATGTCAACTGGGCCACATGGAACAGTTGATCAGTGATCACTTACAAAACAGTCGGAAAATCAGTAACCAACTATGCGGCTCCAGTATCTCTGTGACACACAATGGAAAAATATTCAATATTGCCAAAAAACCGCTACTCCGTACCATCTGCATCAGGAGACTAAGATGATGCCTCTAAGTGTCACCATACACTGTCGAACTCGAGCTCGAACCTAGTACAAGTGGACCGGTTTTCTTCACACCTATGTGAAGTGTGTGTGTGTCAGAGGACATTTGTACCAGGTTCGAGTTCGAGATCGACAGTGTATGGTGACAATAAGGGACCACAAGAAGCTTCTTGCGAAACAATATCTGGTAGGTTATTACCGGAGGGAACACCCCAATACCGACCTCATGGACAAGACACCGCCACCGAGACATGTCAGGCGTGATGTGAGGGACCTCGAAAGAGATGTCTAGAGGTACAAAAGGGTTCCCTTTGACATACATCATCAGGAGGTGCAATCATCAATTGCAGGACAAGGTCCAAACAGAGTTCTCTCGACACAACCACCAGCCATTTCTCCCGAAGAGAGAATACTTCCGAGAGCAGCGAAAGCGACACTTGTCCAACTTCGGTCAGGCTGGTGTTCACGTCTTAACTCCTCCCTATCTCGCATTGACCGGGATGTCACAAACACATGCCCCACCTGCAATGGTACACCTCACGATGTAAACCACATTTTCAACTGCCCAGCTGCACCCACAGGTCAATGTGGGAGAACCCCGTAGAAGCAGCTATTTTCCTGTCCCTTAACACCGAGAAAGACGACGATGCAGGTGTGAGGTGAGGTTTTATGGTGAAACTGTTTGCTGGTGTTACTGGGGACAGTTGAGAGCTCATCTGTGTCCTAACTGGTAATACGTTAGGAGTGTTTGTCGAGGAAGATGTTTGTTTTCCTTGGTTTTTACATCGATCAGCTGTGTGATGAGTTCTACTGTTTGTGATGAGTTAAACCAGAGCAGCATATAATGAACCATATTCTGGTCTGGTAGTGCTGCTTCCACCGGCAGATCGATCGCAGCACCTGATGAGTAGTGGGTGGTACGAAACCAGAGGCCGAAGGTCCCATTACATCCGGACCCCAATGCGAGCGCGAGGGCATCCTAGCCCCATTTTTTTATTATTCCGCATTTTTACCTCCCCTGTTTGTGTTGTCTTTCCCAGACCTATGAATTTATGTTAATATGTGAAGGACAGGGGCAATGAGCGGCGAAAACTCCGCCCACGTCTCCCGAACTGAGCTACAGCAAGAATAGGCCGCTGCTTAGTTCATGGAAGGGCCTTTTTCTTCGCCAGATGGCACTGTCCGACCTTTACGATCATTATGTCAACCTTAGGCTTCGTCCCCACGGGCATTGAAGGGGTTTTGGTAACTATTGGCCGTTGAGAAACGGGTCGCTCCGGTACGTAGAACCGGCTGCCGTAGGAAGCGATTGAGATGGCATCAGATCCCATGTCTTTAAAGTTTTCTGCTTTTCTCATTGCTCTAGCTACTTCATTTAAGGTGAAACATGGCGTGTGGTCGGCGGCTCGGTTGCGAATTTTCCTACGAATTATGCGCTTCAGCCTGGCAGATGTTGGTTCAATAAATTGTTTTTTTTTTGCAGTGGCTAGCGTGTCGCATGGGGTCGATTACCGTAATACCACCAAATCGAATAGCGATATTCCCTTTTTGTTTTGTTGGATTTGAAAAGGCACGGACTAAGGACCATAATTTGTTGACGCCTGCTGGCAAGTTACAGCTGTTCAGATAATTGCTGCATTTTGAGCTCTTATGCTTCGTTTACATATGAACATTGAGCAAAATACGGAACATTGAAAAATTGCATTGCAAAGCACCGACAACAAAAAGATACCTTTCTGTTCTTACATGGTCAACATGAAATCACGAGCGCTTGAGTCGTTCCCATAAGAGATGAGAACGACAATTTTTTAATGTTCCGTGTTGCTCAACGTTCACGTGTAAACGAAGCATTGTGTTCGGCTACTTGCTTATATATTTCGCAGTTCAGTTCATGAATTCTGGGGTCGTCCGGGTTATTGGTTCTGATTTGATCTCTTTCGTCTGCCAATCTGACGAGAGGTGGGAAAGTTAGGCCTTACTTTCGGTATTCGTCATACAGGAATAAATTTTGCAGCCGCTTTTTTAGGACTTTCCTTAGGGCGACCACAGGGTGAAAGCTGATGCCGAGTTGGAAGCTGGTGTTATGATTGTGAACACTCAGCGAAACGTGCTCGTGGAGCCTTCCCTCCCCATGCTATTGCTTATGCTTAAGCTCAAGATCACATTCGTAATTGTCCGGTGTTTTCGTTTCATTTTTCTGTGTGTTATGAATGGATTTTATATAGAAAATCACCGGACAATTACGAATGTAAGCTGTAGAAATAGCATGGGGAGCAAAAGCTCCATGAGCACGTTTCACGTGAACGTTTCTCTTCGCTGAGTGTTCACAATCAAAACGCCTGCATCCGGCTCGGCTTCGTTTGTATTGGGGCTAGCGTACATCGCTTGGAGTTGGCAGAGCGAAAAATTTCGCATTGGTGTAGGATCGAAAATTGTTCCAGCCACCCTATTTATGGTTGACAACCCTGGGGTGTTCAGCCGGTAGACTGTCTGTTGATATTTCAAGTCTGATAACTATTGGGAGATGGTCAGAAAATAAAGTTAAGACCGGCTCCCAGTGGGCTTCATTTAAGAGGACTGCGCTGACAATCGTGATATCAGGTGAACTGAAACAAGTGCCAGCAGTACGAGTGGGAGTGTCATCATTCAGTGGGAGGAAATCCGAAGCATCAAGTTGTTCTATTACTTTGCCTTAACCCCTAGCGGGGCATAGCGCGTCAACCACACTTGCGCGCCATCGTATTCTATTCGCCAAATTAGCTCTTCATTTGATATTGTTTCGGGCCAGAAAATTCATAGAATTCGACGAAGGCATGAGTTGACGAAAACTTGCAGCTTTCTGGTAACTCTCACGGTAACTTTCCATGTACTGCTCCCATACAAAAGGACACACAGTACCAGGGAGCAAAACAGCCCCAGCTTGGTCTTGATGCTGAGATGACCGCTTTGCCAGATTTTGGACAGTATGCCGTAGGCGCATTTAGCTTGGTTGATACGACGAGCGATGTTCTGCTCCGTACCACCATTTTCGGCAACTATCCAGGTAGACGAAGTTGTCCACCTTCTCCACAGGCCGCCCATTAATATTAATGAATGGCCCATGGTTTTATATTTTCCTGTCGAGGGGTGACTTTGCCTTGAAATTTTCAAGTTTTTTCGCGGTTTTTGTTCCGGAATCGTATTTTTGGTTTTTAGGGCATGGTACAAGCTGCATTTTAAGACCAAAATCAACTCTCTAGCTGCCGTAGTTTTCGAGGTAGAGCCATTTGAAAAAGTGCAAGTTTGGACCCTCTAGCTGCCTCCGTTTCCGAGATATTCAAGGTTTTATATTTTCCAGTCGAGGGGTGACTTTGCCTTGAAATTTTCAAGTTTTCCTACGGTTTTTGTTCCGGAATCCTATTTTTGGTTTTTAGGGCATGGTACAAGCTGCATTTTACGACCGAAATCAACTCTTTAGCTGCCGTAGTTTTCGAGGTAGAGTCATTTGAAAAAGTGCAAGTTTGGACCCTCTAGCTGCCTCCGTTTCCGAGATATTCAAGGTTTTATATTTTCCAGTCGAGGGGTGACTTTGCCTTGAAATTTTCAAGTTTTCCTACGGTTTTTGTTCCGGAATCGTATTTTTGGTTTTTAGGGCATGGTACAAGCTGCATTTTACGACCGAAATCAACTCTCTAGCTGCCGTAGTTTTCGAGGTAGAGCCATTTGAAAAAGTGCAAGTTTGGACCCTCTAGCTGCCTCCGTTTCCGAGATATTCAAGGTTTTATATTTTCCAGTCGAGGGGTGACTTTGCCTTGAAATTTTCAAGTTTTCCTACGGTTTTTGTTCCGGAATCCTATTTTTGGTTTTTAGGGCATGGTACAAGCTGCATTTTACGACCGAAATCAACTCTTTAGCTGCCGTAGTTTTCGAGGTAGAGTCATTTGAAAAAGTGCAAGTTTGGACCCTCTAGCTGCCTCCGTTTCCGAGATATTCAAGGTTTTATATTTTCCAGTCGAGGGGTGACTTTGCCTTGAAATTTTCAAGTTTTCCTACGGTTTTTGTTCCGGAATCGTATTTTTGGTTTTTAGGGCATGGTACAAGCTGCATTTTACGACCGAAATCAACTCTCTAGCTGCCGTAGTTTTCGAGGTAGAGCCATTTGAAAAAGTGCAAGTTTGGACCCTCTAGCTGCCTCCGTTTCCGAGATATTCAAGGTTTTATATTTTCCTGTCGAGGGGTGACTTTGCCTTGAAATTTTCAAGTTTTCCTACGGTTTTTGTTCCGGAATCCTATTTTTGGTTTTTAGGGCATGGTACAAGCTGCATTTTACGACCGAAATCAACTCTCTAGCTGCCGTAGTTTTCGAGGTAGAGCCATTTGAAAAAGTGCAAGTTTGGACCCTCTAGCTGCCTCCGTTTCCGAGATATTCAAGGTTTTATATTTTCCTGTCGAGGGGTGACTTTGCCTTGAAATTTTCAAGTTTTCCTACGGTTTTTGTTCCGGAATCCTATTTTTGGTTTTTAGGGCATGGTACAAGCTGCATTTTACGACCGAAATCAACTCTCTAGCTGCCGTAGTTTTCGAGGTAGAGCCATTTGAAAAAGTGCAAGTTTGGACCCTCTAGCTGCCTCCGTTTCCGAGATATTCAAGGTTTTATATTTTCCTGTCGAGGGGTGACTTTGCCTTGAAATTTTCAAGTTTTCCTACGGTTTTTGTTCCGGAATCCTATTTTTGGTTTTTAGGGCATGGTACAAGCTGCATTTTACGACCGAAATCAACTCTCTAGCTGCCGTAGTTTTCGAGGTAGAGCCATTTGAAAAAGTGCAAGTTTGGACCCTCTAGCTGCCTCCGTTTCCGAGATATTCAAGGTTTTATATTTTCCTGTCGAGGGGTGACTTTGCCTTGAAATTTTCAAGTTTTCCTACGGTTTTTGTTCCGGAATCCTATTTTTGGTTTTTAGGGCATGGTACAAGCTGCATTTTACGACCGAAATCAACTCTCTAGCTGCCGTAGTTTTCGAGGTAGAGCCATTTGAAAAAGTGCAAGTTTGGACCCTCTAGCTGCCTCCGTTTCCGAGATATTCAAGGTTTTATATTTTCCAGTCGAGGGGTGACTTTGCCTTGAAATTTTCAAGTTTTCCTACGGTTTTTGTTCCGGAATCCTATTTTTGGTTTTTTAGGGCATGGTACAAGCTGCATTTTACGACCGAAATCAACTCTCTAGCTGCCGTAGTTTTCGAGGTAGAGCCATTTGAAAAAGTGCAAGTTTGGACCCTCTAGCTGCCTCCGTTTCCGAGATATTCAAGGTTTTATATTTTCCTGTCGAGGGGTGACTTTGCCTTGAAATTTTCAAGTTTTCCTACGGTTTTTGTTCCGGAATCCTATTGTTGGTTTTTAGGGCATGGTACAAGCTGCATTTTACGACCGAAATCAACTCTCTAGCTGCCGTAGTTTTCGAGGTAGAGCCATTTGAAAAAGTGCAAGTTTGGACCCTCTAGCTGCCTCCGTTTCCGAGATATTCAAGGTTTTATATTTTCCTGTCGAGGGGTGACTTTGCCTTGAAATTTTCAAGTTTTCCTACGGTTTTTGTTCCGGAATCCTATTTTTGGTTTTTAGGGCATGGTACAAGCTGCATTTTAAGACCCAAATCAACTCTCTAGCTGCCGCAGTTTTCGAGGTAGAGCCATTTGAAAAAGTGCGAGTTTGGACCCTCTAGCTGCCTCCGTTTCCGAGATATTCAAGGTTTTATATTTTCCAGTCGAGGGGTGACTTTGCCTTGAAATTTTCAAGTTTTTTCGCGGTTTTTGTTCCGGAATCGTATTTTTGGTTTTTAGGGCATGGTACAAGCTGCATTTTAAGACCAAAATCAACTCTCTAGCTGCCGCAGTTTTCGAGGTAGAGCCATTTGAAAAAGTGCAAGTTTGGACCCTCTAGCTGCCTCCGTTTCCGAGATATTCAAGGTTTTATATTTTCCTGTCGAGGGGTGATTTTGCCTTGAAATTTTCAAGTTTTCCTACGGTTTTTGTTCCGGAATCCTATTTTTGGTTTTTAGGGCATGGTACAAGCTGCATTTTAAGACCCAAATCAACTCTCTAGCTGCCGCAGTTTTCGAGGTAGAGCCATTTGAAAAAGTGCGAGTTTGGACCCTCTAGCTGCCTCCGTTTCCGAGATATTCAAGGTTTTATATTTTCCAGTCGAGGGGTGACTTTGCCTTGAAATTTTCAAGTTTTTTCGCGGTTTTTGTTCCGGAATCGTATTTTTGGTTTTTAGGGCATGGTACAAGCTGCATTTTAAGACCAAAATCAACTCTCTAGCTGCCGCAGTTTTCGAGGTAGAGCCATTTGAAAAAGTGCAAGTTTGGACCCTCTAGCTGCCTCCGTTTCCGAGATATTCAAGGTTTTATATTTTCCTGTCGAGGGGTGACTTTGCCTTGAAATTTTCAAGTTTTCCTACGGTTTTTGTTCCGGAATCCTATTTTTGGTTTTTAGGGCATGGTACAAGCTGCATTTTACGACCGAAATCAAATCTCTAGCTGCCGTAGTTTTCGAGGTAGAGCCATTTGAAAAAGTGCAAGTTTGGACCCTCTAGCTGCCTCCGTTTCCGAGATATTCAAGGTTTTATATTTTCCAGTCGAGGGGTGACTTTGCCTTGAAATTTTCAAGTTTTCCTACGGTTTTTGTTCCGGAATCCTATTGTTGGTTTTTAGGGCATGGTACAAGCTGCATTTTACGACCGAAATCAACTCTCTAGCTGCCGTAGTTTTCGAGGTAGAGCCATTTGAAAAAGTGCAAGTTTGGACCCTCTAGCTGCCTCCGTTTCCGAGATATTCAAGGTTTTATATTTTCCTGTCGAGGGGTGACTTTGCCTTGAAATTTTCAAGTTTTCCTACGGTTTTTGTTCCGGAATCCTATTTTTGGTTTTTAGGGCATGGTACAAGCTGCATTTTAAGACCCAAATCAACTCTCTAGCTGCCGCAGTTTTCGAGGTAGAGCCATTTGAAAAAGTGCGAGTTTGGACCCTCTAGCTGCCTCCGTTTCCGAGATATTCAAGGTTTTATATTTTCCAGTCGAGGGGTGACTTTGCCTTGAAATTTTCAAGTTTTTTCGCGGTTTTTGTTCCGGAATCGTATTTTTGGTTTTTAGGGCATGGTACAAGCTGCATTTTAAGACCAAAATCAACTCTCTAGCTGCCGCAGTTTTCGAGGTAGAGCCATTTGAAAAAGTGCAAGTTTGGACCCTCTAGCTGCCTCCGTTTCCGAGATATTCAAGGTTTTATATTTTCCTGTCGAGGGGTGACTTTGCCTTGAAATTTTCAAGTTTTCCTACGGTTTTTGTTCCGGAATCCTATTTTTGGTTTTTAGGGCATGGTACAAGCTGCATTTTACGACCGAAATCAAATCTCTAGCTGCCGTAGTTTTCGAGGTAGAGCCGTTTGAAAAAGTGCAAGTTTGGACCCTCTAGCTGCCTCCGTTTCCGAGATATTCAAGGTTTTATATTTTCCAGTCGAGGGGTGACTTTGCCTTGAAATTTTCAAGTTTTCCTACGGTTTTTGTTCCGGAATCCTATTTTTGGTTTTTAGGGCATGGTACAAGCTGCATTTTACGACCGAAATCAACTCTCTAGCTGCCGTAGTTTTCGAGGTAGAGCCATTTGAAAAAGTGCAAGTTTGGACCCTCTAGCTGCCTCCGTTTCCGAGATATTCAAGGTTTTATATTTTCCTGTCGAGGGGTGACTTTGCCTTGAAATTTTCAAGTTTTCCTACGGTTTTTGTTCCGGAATCCTATTTTTGGTTTTTAGGGCATGGTACAAGCTGCATTTTACGACCGAAATCAACTCTCTAGCTGCCGCAGTTTTCGAGGTAGAGCCATTTGAAAAAGTGCGAGTTTGGACCCTCTAGCTGCCTCCGTTTCCGAGATATTCAAGGTTTTATATTTTCCAGTCGAGGGGTGACTTTGCCTTGAAATTTTCAAGTTTTCCTACGGTTTTTGTTCCGGAATCGTATTTTTGGTTTTTAGGGCATGGTACAAGCTGCATTTTAAGACCAAAATCAACTCTCTAGCTGCCGCAGTTTTCGAGGTAGAGCCATTTGAAAAAGTGCAAGTTTGGACCCTCTAGCTGCCTCCGTTTCCGAGATATTCAAGGTTTTATATTTTCCAGTCGAGGGGTGACTTTGCCTTGAAATTTTCAAGTTTTTTCGCGGTTTTTGTTCCGGAATCGTATTTTTGGTTTTTAGGGCATGGTACAAGCTGCATTTTAAGACCAAAATCAACTCTCTAGCTGCCGCAGTTTTCGAGGTAGAGCCATTTGAAAAAGTGCAAGTTTGGACCCTCTAGCTGCCTCCGTTTCCGAGATATTCAAGGTTTTATATTTTCCTGTCGAGGGGTGACTTTGCCTTGAAATTTTCAAGTTTTCCTACGGTTTTTGTTCCGGAATCCTATTTTTGGTTTTTAGGGCATGGTACAAGCTGCATTTTACGACCGAAATCAAATCTCTAGCTGCCGTAGTTTTCGAGGTAGAGCCGTTTGAAAAAGTGCAAGTTTGGACCCTCTAGCTGCCTCCGTTTCCGAGATATTCAAGGTTTTATATTTTCCAGTCGAGGGGTGACTTTGCCTTGAAATTTTCAAGTTTTCCTACGGTTTTTGTTCCGGAATCCTATTTTTGGTTTTTAGGGCATGGTACAAGCTGCATTTTACGACCGAAATCAACTCTCTAGCTGCCGTAGTTTTCGAGGTAGAGCCATTTGAAAAAGTGCAAGTTTGGACCCTCTAGCTGCCTCCGTTTCCGAGATATTCAAGGTTTTATATTTTCCTGTCGAGGGGTGACTTTGCCTTGAAATTTTCAAGTTTTCCTACGGTTTTTGTTCCGGAATCCTATTTTTGGTTTTTAGGGCATGGTACAAGCTGCATTTTACGACCGAAATCAACTCTCTAGCTGCCGCAGTTTTCGAGGTAGAGCCATTTGAAAAAGTGCGAGTTTGGACCCTCTAGCTGCCTCCGTTTCCGAGATATTCAAGGTTTTATATTTTCCAGTCGAGGGGTGACTTTGCCTTGAAATTTTCAAGTTTTTTCGTGGTTTTTGTTCCGGAATCGTATTTTTGGTTTTTAGGGCATGGTACAAGCTGCATTTTAAGACCAAAATAAACTCTCTAGCTGCCGCAGTTTTCGAGGTAGAGCCATTTGAAAAAGTGCGAGTTTGGACCCTCTAGCTGCCTCCGTTTCCGAGATATTCAAGGTTTTATATTTTCCAGTCGAGGGGTGACTTTGCCTTGAAATTTTCAAGTTTTTTCGCGGTTTTTGTTCCGGAATCCTATTTTTGGTTTTTAGGGCATGGTACAAGCTGCATTTTACGACCGAAATCAACTCTCTAGCTGCCGTAGTTTTCGAGGTAGAGCCATTTGAAAAAGTGCAAGTTTGGACCCTCTAGCTGCCTCCGTTTCCGAGATATTCAAGGTTTTATATTTTCCTGTCGAGGGGTGACTTTGCCTTGAAATTTTCAAGTTTTCCTACGGTTTTTGTTCCGGAATCCTATTTTTGGTTTTTAGGGCATGGTACAAGCTGCATTTTACGACCGAAATCAAATCTCTAGCTGCCGTAGTTTTCGAGGTAGAGCCGTTTGAAAAAGTGCAAGTTTGGACCCTCTAGCTGCCTCCGTTTCCGAGATATTCAAGGTTTTATATTTTCCAGTCGAGGGGTGACTTTGCCTTGAAATTTTCAAGTTTTCCTACGGTTTTTGTTCCGGAATCCTATTTTTGGTTTTTAGGGCATGGTACAAGCTGCATTTTACGACCGAAATCAACTCTCTAGCTGCCGTAGTTTTCGAGGTAGAGCCATTTGAAAAAGTGCAAGTTTGGACCCTCTAGCTGCCTCCGTTTCCGAGATATTCAAGGTTTTATATTTTCCTGTCGAGGGGTGACTTTGCCTTGAAATTTTCAAGTTTTCCTACGGTTTTTGTTCCGGAATCCTATTTTTGGTTTTTAGGGCATGGTACAAGCTGCATTTTACGACCGAAATCAACTCTCTAGCTGCCGTAGTTTTCGAGGTAGAGCCATTTGAAAAAGTGCAAGTTTGGACCCTCTAGCTGCCTCCGTTTCCGAGATATTCAAGGTTTTATATTTTCCTGTCGAGGGGTGACTTTGCCTTGAAATTTTCAAGTTTTCCTACGGTTTTTGTTCCGGAATCCTATTTTTGGTTTTTAGGGCATGGTACAAGCTGCATTTTAAGACCCAAATCAACTCTCTAGCTGCCGCAGTTTTCGAGGTAGAGCCATTTGAAAAAGTGCGAGTTTGGACCCTCTAGCTGCCTCCGTTTCCGAGATATTCAAGGTTTTATATTTTCCAGTCGAGGGGTGACTTTGCCTTGAAATTTTCAAGTTTTTTCGCGGTTTTTGTTCCGGAATCCTATTTTTGGTTTTTAGGGCATGGTACAAGCTGCATTTTACGACCGAAATCAACTCTCTAGCTGCCGTAGTTTTCGAGGTAGAGCCATTTGAAAAAGTGCAAGTTTGGACCCTCTAGCTGCCTCCGTTTCCGAGATATTCAAGGTTTTATATTTTCCAGTCGAGGGGTGACTTTGCCTTGAAATTTTCAAGTTTTCCTACGGTTTTTGTTCCGGAATCCTATTTTTGGTTTTTAGGGCATGGTACAAGCTGCATTTTACGACCGAAATCAACTCTCTAGCTGCCGTAGTTTTCGAGGTAGAGCCATTTGAAAAAGTGCAAGTTTGGACCCTCTAGCTGCCTCCGTTTCCGAGATATTCAAGGTTTTATATTTTCCTGTCGAGGGGTGACTTTGCCTTGAAATTTTCAAGTTTTCCTACGGTTTTTGTTCCGGAATCCTATTTTTGGTTTTTAGGGCATGGTACAAGCTGCATTTTAAGACCCAAATCAACTCTCTAGCTGCCGCAGTTTTCGAGGTAGAGCCATTTGAAAAAGTGCAAGTTTGGACCCTCTAGCTGCCTCCGTTTCCGAGATATTCAAGGTTTTAT
The DNA here is from genome assembly GCA_964017055.1 of Chloromyia formosa. Classification (NCBI taxonomy): domain Eukaryota; kingdom Metazoa; phylum Arthropoda; class Insecta; order Diptera; family Stratiomyidae; genus Chloromyia; species Chloromyia formosa. The sequence goes on from OZ024818.1 coordinate 27,998,792, forward strand.
ATTTTCCAGTCGAGGGGTGACTTTGCCTTGAAATTTTCAAGTTTTCCTACGGTTTTTGTTCCGGAATCCTATTTTTGGTTTTTAGGGCATGGTACAAGCTGCATTTTACGACCGAAATCAACTCTCTAGCTGCCGTAGTTTTCGAGGTAGAGCCATTTGAAAAAGTGCAAGTTTGGACCCTCTAGCTGCCTCCGTTTCCGAGATATTCAAGGTTTTATATTTTCCTGTCGAGGGGTGACTTTGCCTTGAAATTTTCAAGTTTTCCTACGGTTTTTGTTCCGGAATCCTATTTTTGGTTTTTAGGGCATGGTACAAGCTGCATTTTACGACCGAAATCAACTCTCTAGCTGCCGTAGTTTTCGAGGTAGAGCCATTTGAAAAAGTGCAAGTTTGGACCCTCTAGCTGCCTCCGTTTCCGAGATATTCAAGGTTTTATATTTTCCAGTCGAGGGGTGACTTTGCCTTGAAATTTTCAAGTTTTTTCGCGGTTTTTGTTCCGGAATCGTATTTTTGGTTTTTAGGGCATGGTACAAGCTGCATTTTAAGACCAAAATCAACTCTCTAGCTGCCGCAGTTTTCGAGGTTGAGCCATTTGAAAAAGTGCGAGTTTGGACCCTCTAGCTGCCTCCGTTTCCGAGATATTCAAGGTTTTATATTTTCCAGTCGAGGGGTGACTTTGCCTTGAAATTTTCAAGTTTTTTCGCGGTTTTTGTTCCGGAATCGTATTTTTGGTTTTTAGGGCATGGTACAAGCTGCATTTTACGACCGAAATCAACTCTCTAGCTGCCGCAGTTTTCGAGGTAGAGCCATTTGAAAAAGTGCGAGTTTGGACCCTCTAGCTGCCTCCGTTTCCGAGATATTCAAGGTTTTATATTTTCCAGTCGAGGGGTGACTTTGCCTTGAAATTTTCAAGTTTTTTCGCGGTTTTTGTTCCGGAATCGTATTTTTGGTTTTTAGGGCATGGTACAAGCTGCATTTTACGACCGAAATCAACTCTCTAGCTGCCGCAGTTTTCGAGGTAGAGCCATTTGAAAAAGTGCGAGTTTGGACCCTCTAGCTGCCTCCGTTTCCGAGATATTCAAGGTTTTATATTTTCCAGTCGAGGGGTGACTTTGCCTTGAAATTTTCAAGTTTTTTCGCGGTTTTTGTTCCGGAATCGTATTTTTGGTTTTTAGGGCATGGTACAAGCTGCATTTTAAGACCAAAATCAACTCTCTAGCTGCCGCAGTTTTCGAGGTAGAGCCATTTGAAAAAGTGCGAGTTTGGACCCTCTAGCTGCCTCCGTTTCCGAGATATTCAAGGTTTTATATTTTCCAGTCGAGGGGTGACTTTGCCTTGAAATTTTCAAGTTTTTTCGCGGTTTTTGTTCCGGAATCGTATTTTTGGTTTTTAGGGCATGGTACAAGCTGCATTTTACGACCGAAATCAACTCTCTAGCTGCCGTAGTTTTCGAGGTAGAGCCATTTGAAAAAGTGCAAGTTTGGACCCTCTAGCTGCCTCCGTTTCCAAGATATTCAAGGTTTTATATTATCCAGTCGAGGGGTGACTTTGCCTTGAAATTTTCAAGTTTTTTCGCGGTTTTTGTTCCGGAATCGTATTTTTGGTTTTTAGGGCATGGTACAAGCTGCCTTTTACGACCGAAATCAACTCTCTAGCTGCCGTAGTTTTCGAGGTAGAGCCATTTGAAAAAGTGCAAGTTTGGACCCTCTAGCTGCCTCCGTTTCCGAGATATTCAAGGTTTTATATTTTCCTGTCGAGGGGTGACTTTGCCTTGAAATTTTCAAGTTTTCCTACGGTTTTTGTTCCGGAATCCTATTTTTGGTTTTTAGGGCATGGTACAAGCTGCATTTTACGACCGAAATCAAATCTCTAGCTGCCGTAGTTTTCGAGGTAGAGCCATTTGAAAAAGTGCAAGTTTGGACCCTCTAGCTGCCTCCGTTTCCGAGATATTCTAGGTTTTATATTTTCCAGTCGAGGGGTGACTTTGCCTTGAAATTTTCAAGTTTTCCTACGGTTTTTGTTCCGGAATCCTATTTTTGGTTTTTAGGGCATGGTACAAGCTGCATTTTACGACCGAAATCAACTCTCTAGCTGCCGTAGTTTTCGAGGTAGAGCCATTTGAAAAAGTGCAAGTTTGGACCCTCTAGCTGCCTCCGTTTCCGAGATATTCAAGGTTTTATATTTTCCTGTCGAGGGGTGACTTTGCCTTGAAATTTTCAAGTTTTCCTACGGTTTTTGTTCCGGAATCCTATTTTTGGTTTTTAGGGCATGGTACAAGCTGCATTTTAAGACCAAAATCAACTCTCTAGCTGCCGTAGTTTTCGAGGTAGAGCCATTTGAAAAAGTGCAAGTTTGGACCCTCTAGCTGCCTCCGTTTCCGAGATATTCAAGGTTTTATATTTTCCTGTCGAGGGGTGACTTTGCCTTGAAATTTTCAAGTTTTCCTACGGTTTTTGTTCCGGAATCCTATTTTTGGTTTTTAGGGCATGGTACAAGCTGCATTTTAAGACCCAAATCAACTCTCCAGCTGCCGCAGTTTTCGAGGTAGAGCCATTTGAAAAAGTGCGAGTTTGGACCCTCTAGCTGCCTCCGTTTCCGAGATATTCAAGGTTTTATATTTTCCAGTCGAGGGGTGACTTTGCCTTGAAATTTTCAAGTTTTTTCGCGGTTTTTGTTCCGGAATCCTATTTTTGGTTTTTAGGGCATGGTACAAGCTGCATTTTAAGACCAAAATCAACTCTCTAACTGCCGTAGTTTTCGAGGTAGAGCCATTTGAAAAAGTGCAAGTTTGGACCCTCTAGCTGCCTCCGTTTCCGAGATGTTCAAGGTTTTATATTTTCCTGTCGAGGGGTGACTTTGCCTTGAAATTTTCAAGTTTTCCTACGGTTTTTGTTCCGGAATCCTATTTTTGGTTTTTAGGGCATGGTACAAGCTGCATTTTAAGACCCAAATCAACTCTCTAGCTGCCGCAGTTTTCGAGGTAGAGCCATTTTTTCCGAGATATTCAAGGTTTTATATTTTCCAGTCGAGGGGTGACTTTGCCTTGAAATTTTCAAGTTTTTTCGCGGTTTTTGTTCCGGAATCCTATTTTTGGTTTTTAGGGCATGGTACAAGCTGCATTTTAAGACCAAAATCAACTCTCTAGCTGCCGTAGTTTTCGAGGTAGAGCCATTTGTAAAAGTGCAAGTTTGGACCCTGTAGCTGCCTCCGTTTCCGAGATATTCAAGGTTTTATGTTTTCCAGTCGAGGGGTGACTTTGCCTTGAAATTTTCAAGTTTTCCTACGGTTTTTGTTCCGGAATCCTATTTTTGGTTTTTAGGGCATGGTACAAGCTGCATTTTACGACCGAAATCAACTCTCTAGCTGCCGTAGTTTTCGAGGTAGAGCCATTTGAAAAAGTGCAAGTTTGGACCCTCTAGCTGCCTCCGTTTCCAAGATATTCAAGGTTTTATATTATCCAGTCGAGGGGTGACTTTGCCTTGAAATTTTCAAGTTTTTTCGCGGTTTTTGTTCCGGAATCGTATTTTTGGTTTTTAGGGCATGGTACAAGCTGCATTTTACGACCGAAATCAACTCTCTAGCTGCCGTAGTTTTCGAGGTAGAGCCATTTGAAAAAGTGCAAGTTTGGACCCTCTAGCTGCCTCCGTTTCCGAGATATTCAAGGTTTTATATTTTCCTGTCGAGGGGTGACTTTGCCTTGAAATTTTCAAGTTTTCCTACGGTTTTTGTTCCGGAATCCTATTTTTGGTTTTTAGGGCATGGTACAAGCTGCATTTTACGACCGAAATCAAATCTCTAGCTGCCGTAGTTTTCGAGGTAGAGCCATTTGAAAAAGTGCAAGTTTGGACCCTCTAGCTGCCTCCGTTTCCGAGATATTCTAGGTTTTATATTTTCCAGTCGAGGGGTGACTTTGCCTTGAAATTTTCAAGTTTTCCTACGGTTTTTGTTCCGGAATCCTATTTTTGGTTTTTAGGGCATGGTACAAGCTGCATTTTACGACCGAAATCAACTCTCTAGCTGCCGTAGTTTTCGAGGTAGAGCCATTTGAAAAAGTGCAAGTTTGGACCCTCTAGCTGCCTCCGTTTCCGAGATATTCAAGGTTTTATATTTTCCTGTCGAGGGGTGACTTTGCCTTGAAATTTTCAAGTTTTCCTACGGTTTTTGTTCCGGAATCCTATTTTTGGTTTTTAGGGCATGGTACAAGCTGCATTTTACGACCGAAATCAACTCTCTAGCTGCCGCAGTTTTCGAGGTAGAGCCATTTGAAAAAGTGCGAGTTTGGACCCTCTAGCTGCCTCCGTTTCCGAGATATTCAAGGTTTTATATTTTCCAGTCGAGGGGTGACTTTGCCTTGAAATTTTCAAGTTTTTTCGTGGTTTTTGTTCCGGAATCGTATTTTTGGTTTTTAGGGCATGGTACAAGCTGCATTTTAAGACCAAAATAAACTCTCTAGCTGCCGCAGTTTTCGAGGTAGAGCCATTTGAAAAAGTGCGAGTTTGGACCCTCTAGCTGCCTCCGTTTCCGAGATATTCAAGGTTTTATATTTTCCAGTCGAGGGGTGACTTTGCCTTGAAATTTTCAAGTTTTTTCGCGGTTTTTGTTCCGGAATCCTATTTTTGGTTTTTAGGGCATGGTACAAGCTGCATTTTACGACCGAAATCAACTCTCTAGCTGCCGTAGTTTTCGAGGTAGAGCCATTTGAAAAAGTGCAAGTTTGGACCCTCTAGCTGCCTCCGTTTCCGAGATATTCAAGGTTTTATATTTTCCTGTCGAGGGGTGACTTTGCCTTGAAATTTTCAAGTTTTCCTACGGTTTTTGTTCCGGAATCCTATTTTTGGTTTTTAGGGCATGGTACAAGCTGCATTTTACGACCGAAATCAAATCTCTAGCTGCCGTAGTTTTCGAGGTAGAGCCGTTTGAAAAAGTGCAAGTTTGGACCCTCTAGCTGCCTCCGTTTCCGAGATATTCAAGGTTTTATATTTTCCAGTCGAGGGGTGACTTTGCCTTGAAATTTTCAAGTTTTCCTACGGTTTTTGTTCCGGAATCCTATTTTTGGTTTTTAGGGCATGGTACAAGCTGCATTTTACGACCGAAATCAACTCTCTAGCTGCCGTAGTTTTCGAGGTAGAGCCATTTGAAAAAGTGCAAGTTTGGACCCTCTAGCTGCCTCCGTTTCCGAGATATTCAAGGTTTTATATTTTCCTGTCGAGGGGTGACTTTGCCTTGAAATTTTCAAGTTTTCCTACGGTTTTTGTTCCGGAATCCTATTTTTGGTTTTTAGGGCATGGTACAAGCTGCATTTTACGACCGAAATCAACTCTCTAGCTGCCGTAGTTTTCGAGGTAGAGCCATTTGAAAAAGTGCAAGTTTGGACCCTCTAGCTGCCTCCGTTTCCGAGATATTCAAGGTTTTATATTTTCCTGTCGAGGGGTGACTTTGCCTTGAAATTTTCAAGTTTTCCTACGGTTTTTGTTCCGGAATCCTATTTTTGGTTTTTAGGGCATGGTACAAGCTGCATTTTAAGACCCAAATCAACTCTCTAGCTGCCGCAGTTTTCGAGGTAGAGCCATTTGAAAAAGTGCGAGTTTGGACCCTCTAGCTGCCTCCGTTTCCGAGATATTCAAGGTTTTATATTTTCCAGTCGAGGGGTGACTTTGCCTTGAAATTTTCAAGTTTTTTCGCGGTTTTTGTTCCGGAATCCTATTTTTGGTTTTTAGGGCATGGTACAAGCTGCATTTTACGACCGAAATCAACTCTCTAGCTGCCGTAGTTTTCGAGGTAGAGCCATTTGAAAAAGTGCAAGTTTGGACCCTCTAGCTGCCTCCGTTTCCGAGATATTCAAGGTTTTATATTTTCCAGTCGAGGGGTGACTTTGCCTTGAAATTTTCAAGTTTTCCTACGGTTTTTGTTCCGGAATCCTATTTTTGGTTTTTAGGGCATGGTACAAGCTGCATTTTACGACCGAAATCAACTCTCTAGCTGCCGTAGTTTTCGAGGTAGAGCCATTTGAAAAAGTGCAAGTTTGGACCCTCTAGCTGCCTCCGTTTCCGAGATATTCAAGGTTTTATATTTTCCTGTCGAGGGGTGACTTTGCCTTGAAATTTTCAAGTTTTCCTACGGTTTTTGTTCCGGAATCCTATTTTTGGTTTTTAGGGCATGGTACAAGCTGCATTTTAAGACCCAAATCAACTCTCTAGCTGCCGCAGTTTTCGAGGTAGAGCCATTTGAAAAAGTGCAAGTTTGGACCCTCTAGCTGCCTCCGTTTCCGAGATATTCAAGGTTTTATATTTTCCAGTCGAGGGGTGACTTTGCCTTGAAATTTTCAAGTTTTCCTACGGTTTTTGTTCCGGAATCCTATTTTTGGTTTTTAGGGCATGGTACAAGCTGCATTTTACGACCGAAATCAACTCTCTAGCTGCCGTAGTTTTCGAGGTAGAGCCATTTGAAAAAGTGCAAGTTTGGACCCTCTAGCTGCCTCCGTTTCCGAGATATTCAAGGTTTTATATTTTCCTGTCGAGGGGTGACTTTGCCTTGAAATTTTCAAGTTTTCCTACGGTTTTTGTTCCGGAATCCTATTTTTGGTTTTTAGGGCATGGTACAAGCTGCATTTTACGACCGAAATCAACTCTCTAGCTGCCGTAGTTTTCGAGGTAGAGCCATTTGAAAAAGTGCAAGTTTGGACCCTCTAGCTGCCTCCGTTTCCGAGATATTCAAGGTTTTATATTTTCCAGTCGAGGGGTGACTTTGCCTTGAAATTTTCAAGTTTTTTCGCGGTTTTTGTTCCGGAATCGTATTTTTGGTTTTTAGGGCATGGTACAAGCTGCATTTTAAGACCAAAATCAACTCTCTAGCTGCCGCAGTTTTCGAGGTTGAGCCATTTGAAAAAGTGCGAGTTTGGACCCTCTAGCTGCCTCCGTTTCCGAGATATTCAAGGTTTTATATTTTCCAGTCGAGGGGTGACTTTGCCTTGAAATTTTCAAGTTTTTTCGCGGTTTTTGTTCCGGAATCGTATTTTTGGTTTTTAGGGCATGGTACAAGCTGCATTTTACGACCGAAATCAACTCTCTAGCTGCCGCAGTTTTCGAGGTAGAGCCATTTGAAAAAGTGCGAGTTTGGACCCTCTAGCTGCCTCCGTTTCCGAGATGTTCAAGGTTTTATATTTTCCTGTCGAGGGGTGACTTTGCCTTGAAATTTTCAAGTTTTCCTACGGTTTTTGTTCCGGAATCCTATTTTTGGTTTTTAGGGCATGGTACAAGCTGCATTTTAAGACCCAAATCAACTCTCTAGCTGCCGCAGTTTTCGAGGTAGAGCCATTTTTTCCGAGATATTCAAGGTTTTATATTTTCCAGTCGAGGGGTGACTTTGCCTTGAAATTTTCAAGTTTTTTCGCGGTTTTTGTTCCGGAATCCTATTTTTGGTTTTTAGGGCATGGTACAAGCTGCATTTTAAGACCAAAATCAACTCTCTAGCTGCCGTAGTTTTCGAGGTAGAGCCATTTGTAAAAGTGCAAGTTTGGACCCTGTAGCTGCCTCCGTTTCCGAGATATTCAAGGTTTTATGTTTTCCAGTCGAGGGGTGACTTTGCCTTGAAATTTTCAAGTTTTCCTACGGTTTTTGTTCCGGAATCCTATTTTTGGTTTTTAGGGCATGGTACAAGCTGCATTTTACGACCGAAATCAACTCTCTAGCTGCCGTAGTTTTCGAGGTAGAGCCATTTGAAAAAGTGCAAGTTTGGACCCTCTAGCTGCCTCCGTTTCCAAGATATTCAAGGTTTTATATTATCCAGTCGAGGGGTGACTTTGCCTTGAAATTTTCAAGTTTTTTCGCGGTTTTTGTTCCGGAATCGTATTTTTGGTTTTTAGGGCATGGTACAAGCTGCATTTTACGACCGAAATCAACTCTCTAGCTGCCGTAGTTTTCGAGGTAGAGCCATTTGAAAAAGTGCAAGTTTGGACCCTCTAGCTGCCTCCGTTTCCGAGATATTCAAGGTTTTATATTTTCCTGTCGAGGGGTGACTTTGCCTTGAAATTTTCAAGTTTTCCTACGGTTTTTGTTCCGGAATCCTATTTTTGGTTTTTAGGGCATGGTACAAGCTGCATTTTACGACCGAAATCAAATCTCTAGCTGCCGTAGTTTTCGAGGTAGAGCCATTTGAAAAAGTGCAAGTTTGGACCCTCTAGCTGCCTCCGTTTCCGAGATATTCTAGGTTTTATATTTTCCAGTCGAGGGGTGACTTTGCCTTGAAATTTTCAAGTTTTCCTACGGTTTTTGTTCCGGAATCCTATTTTTGGTTTTTAGGGCATGGTACAAGCTGCATTTTACGACCGAAATCAACTCTCTAGCTGCCGTAGTTTTCGAGGTAGAGCCATTTGAAAAAGTGCAAGTTTGGACCCTCTAGCTGCCTCCGTTTCCGAGATATTCAAGGTTTTATATTTTCCTGTCGAGGGGTGACTTTGCCTTGAAATTTTCAAGTTTTCCTACGGTTTTTGTTCCGGAATCCTATTTTTGGTTTTTAGGGCATGGTACAAGCTGCATTTTACGACCGAAATCAACTCTCTAGCTGCCGCAGTTTTCGAGGTAGAGCCATTTGAAAAAGTGCGAGTTTGGACCCTCTAGCTGCCTCCGTTTCCGAGATATTCAAGGTTTTATATTTTCCAGTCGAGGGGTGACTTTGCCTTGAAATTTTCAAGTTTTTTCGTGGTTTTTGTTCCGGAATCGTATTTTTGGTTTTTAGGGCATGGTACAAGCTGCATTTTAAGACCAAAATAAACTCTCTAGCTGCCGCAGTTTTCGAGGTAGAGCCATTTGAAAAAGTGCGAGTTTGGACCCTCTAGCTGCCTCCGTTTCCGAGATATTCAAGGTTTTATATTTTCCAGTCGAGGGGTGACTTTGCCTTGAAATTTTCAAGTTTTTTCGCGGTTTTTGTTCCGGAATCCTATTTTTGGTTTTTAGGGCATGGTACAAGCTGCATTTTACGACCGAAATCAACTCTCTAGCTGCCGTAGTTTTCGAGGTAGAGCCATTTGAAAAAGTGCAAGTTTGGACCCTCTAGCTGCCTCCGTTTCCGAGATATTCAAGGTTTTATATTTTCCTGTCGAGGGGTGACTTTGCCTTGAAATTTTCAAGTTTTCCTACGGTTTTTGTTCCGGAATCCTATTTTTGGTTTTTAGGGCATGGTACAAGCTGCATTTTACGACCGAAATCAAATCTCTAGCTGCCGTAGTTTTCGAGGTAGAGCCGTTTGAAAAAGTGCAAGTTTGGACCCTCTAGCTGCCTCCGTTTCCGAGATATTCAAGGTTTTATATTTTCCAGTCGAGGGGTGACTTTGCCTTGAAATTTTCAAGTTTTCCTACGGTTTTTGTTCCGGAATCCTATTTTTGGTTTTTAGGGCATGGTACAAGCTGCATTTTACGACCGAAATCAACTCTCTAGCTGCCGTAGTTTTCGAGGTAGAGCCATTTGAAAAAGTGCAAGTTTGGACCCTCTAGCTGCCTCCGTTTCCGAGATATTCAAGGTTTTATATTTTCCTGTCGAGGGGTGACTTTGCCTTGAAATTTTCAAGTTTTCCTACGGTTTTTGTTCCGGAATCCTATTTTTGGTTTTTAGGGCATGGTACAAGCTGCATTTTACGACCGAAATCAACTCTCTAGCTGCCGTAGTTTTCGAGGTAGAGCCATTTGAAAAAGTGCAAGTTTGGACCCTCTAGCTGCCTCCGTTTCCGAGATATTCAAGGTTTTATATTTTCCTGTCGAGGGGTGACTTTGCCTTGAAATTTTCAAGTTTTCCTACGGTTTTTGTTCCGGAATCCTATTTTTGGTTTTTAGGGCATGGTACAAGCTGCATTTTAAGACCCAAATCAACTCTCTAGCTGCCGCAGTTTTCGAGGTAGAGCCATTTGAAAAAGTGCGAGTTTGGACCCTCTAGCTGCCTCCGTTTCCGAGATATTCAAGGTTTTATATTTTCCAGTCGAGGGGTGACTTTGCCTTGAAATTTTCAAGTTTTTTCGCGGTTTTTGTTCCGGAATCCTATTTTTGGTTTTTAGGGCATGGTACAAGCTGCATTTTACGACCGAAATCAACTCTCTAGCTGCCGTAGTTTTCGAGGTAGAGCCATTTGAAAAAGTGCAAGTTTGGACCCTCTAGCTGCCTCCGTTTCCGAGATATTCAAGGTTTTATATTTTCCAGTCGAGGGGTGACTTTGCCTTGAAATTTTCAAGTTTTCCTACGGTTTTTGTTCCGGAATCCTATTTTTGGTTTTTAGGGCATGGTACAAGCTGCATTTTACGACCGAAATCAACTCTCTAGCTGCCGTAGTTTTCGAGGTAGAGCCATTTGAAAAAGTGCAAGTTTGGACCCTCTAGCTGCCTCCGTTTCCGAGATATTCAAGGTTTTATATTTTCCTGTCGAGGGGTGACTTTGCCTTGAAATTTTCAAGTTTTCCTACGGTTTTTGTTCCGGAATCCTATTTTTGGTTTTTAGGGCATGGTACAAGCTGCATTTTAAGACCCAAATCAACTCTCTAGCTGCCGCAGTTTTCGAGGTAGAGCCATTTGAAAAAGTGCAAGTTTGGACCCTCTAGCTGCCTCCGTTTCCGAGATATTCAAGGTTTTATATTTTCCAGTCGAGGGGTGACTTTGCCTTGAAATTTTCAAGTTTTCCTACGGTTTTTGTTCCGGAATCCTATTTTTGGTTTTTAGGGCATGGTACAAGCTGCATTTTACGACCGAAATCAACTCTCTAGCTGCCGTAGTTTTCGAGGTAGAGCCATTTGAAAAAGTGCAAGTTTGGACCCTCTAGCTGCCTCCGTTTCCGAGATATTCAAGGTTTTATATTTTCCTGTCGAGGGGTGACTTTGCCTTGAAATTTTCAAGTTTTCCTACGGTTTTTGTTCCGGAATCCTATTTTTGGTTTTTAGGGCATGGTACAAGCTGCATTTTACGACCGAAATCAACTCTCTAGCTGCCGTAGTTTTCGAGGTAGAGCCATTTGAAAAAGTGCAAGTTTGGACCCTCTAGCTGCCTCCGTTTCCGAGATATTCAAGGTTTTATATTTTCCAGTCGAGGGGTGACTTTGCCTTGAAATTTTCAAGTTTTTTCGCGGTTTTTGTTCCGGAATCGTATTTTTGGTTTTTAGGGCATGGTACAAGCTGCATTTTAAGACCAAAATCAACTCTCTAGCTGCCGCAGTTTTCGAGGTTGAGCCATTTGAAAAAGTGCGAGTTTGGACCCTCTAGCTGCCTCCGTTTCCGAGATATTCAAGGTTTTATATTTTCCAGTCGAGGGGTGACTTTGCCTTGAAATTTTCAAGTTTTTTCGCGGTTTTTGTTCCGGAATCGTATTTTTGGTTTTTAGGGCATGGTACAAGCTGCATTTTACGACCGAAATCAACTCTCTAGCTGCCGCAGTTTTCGAGGTAGAGCCATTTGAAAAAGTGCGAGTTTGGACCCTCTAGCTGCCTCCGTTTCCGAGATATTCAAGGTTTTATATTTTCCAGTCGAGGGGTGACTTTGCCTTGAAATTTTCAAGTTTTTTCGCGGTTTTTGTTCCGGAATCGTATTTTTGGTTTTTAGGGCATGGTACAAGCTGCATTTTACGACCGAAATCAACTCTCTAGCTGCCGCAGTTTTCGAGGTAGAGCCATTTGAAAAAGTGCGAGTTTGGACCCTCTAGCTGCCTCCGTTTCCGAGATATTCAAGGTTTTATATTTTCCAGTCGAGGGGTGACTTTGCCTTGAAATTTTCAAGTTTTTTCGCGGTTTTTGTTCCGGAATCGTATTTTTGGTTTTTAGGGCATGGTACAAGCTGCATTTTAAGACCAAAATCAACTCTCTAGCTGCCGCAGTTTTCGAGGTAGAGCCATTTGAAAAAGTGCGAGTTTGGACCCTCTAGCTGCCTCCGTTTCCGAGATATTCAAGGTTTTATATTTTCCAGTCGAGGGGTGACTTTGCCTTGAAATTTTCAAGTTTTTTCGCGGTTTTTGTTCCGGAATCGTATTTTTGGTTTTTAGGGCATGGTACAAGCTGCATTTTACGACCGAAATCAACTCTCTAGCTGCCGTAGTTTTCGAGGTAGAGCCATTTGAAAAAGTGCAAGTTTGGACCCTCTAGCTGCCTCCGTTTCCAAGATATTCAAGGTTTTATATTATCCAGTCGAGGGGTGACTTTGCCTTGAAATTTTCAAGTTTTTTCGCGGTTTTTGTTCCGGAATCGTATTTTTGGTTTTTAGGGCATGGTACAAGCTGCCTTTTACGACCGAAATCAACTCTCTAGCTGCCGTAGTTTTCGAGGTAGAGCCATTTGAAAAAGTGCAAGTTTGGACCCTCTAGCTGCCTCCGTTTCCGAGATATTCAAGGTTTTATATTTTCCTGTCGAGGGGTGACTTTGCCTTGAAATTTTCAAGTTTTCCTACGGTTTTTGTTCCGGAATCCTATTTTTGGTTTTTAGGGCATGGTACAAGCTGCATTTTACGACCGAAATCAAATCTCTAGCTGCCGTAGTTTTCGAGGTAGAGCCATTTGAAAAAGTGCAAGTTTGGACCCTCTAGCTGCCTCCGTTTCCGAGATATTCTAGGTTTTATATTTTCCAGTCGAGGGGTGACTTTGCCTTGAAATTTTCAAGTTTTCCTACGGTTTTTGTTCCGGAATCCTATTTTTGGTTTTTAGGGCATGGTACAAGCTGCATTTTACGACCGAAATCAACTCTCTAGCTGCCGTAGTTTTCGAGGTAGAGCCATTTGAAAAAGTGCAAGTTTGGACCCTCTAGCTGCCTCCGTTTCCGAGATATTCAAGGTTTTATATTTTCCTGTCGAGGGGTGACTTTGCCTTGAAATTTTCAAGTTTTCCTACGGTTTTTGTTCCGGAATCCTATTTTTGGTTTTTAGGGCATGGTACAAGCTGCATTTTAAGACCAAAATCAACTCTCTAGCTGCCGTAGTTTTCGAGGTAGAGCCATTTGAAAAAGTGCAAGTTTGGACCCTCTAGCTGCCTCCGTTTCCGAGATATTCAAGGTTTTATATTTTCCTGTCGAGGGGTGACTTTGCCTTGAAATTTTCAAGTTTTCCTACGGTTTTTGTTCCGGAATCCTATTTTTGGTTTTTAGGGCATGGTACAAGCTGCATTTTAAGACCCAAATCAACTCTCCAGCTGCCGCAGTTTTCGAGGTAGAGCCATTTGAAAAAGTGCGAGTTTGGACCCTCTAGCTGCCTCCGTTTCCGAGATATTCAAGGTTTTATATTTTCCAGTCGAGGGGTGACTTTGCCTTGAAATTTTCAAGTTTTTTCGCGGTTTTTGTTCCGGAATCCTATTTTTGGTTTTTAGGGCATGGTACAAGCTGCATTTTAAGACCAAAATCAACTCTCTAACTGCCGTAGTTTTCGAGGTAGAGCCATTTGAAAAAGTGCAAGTTTGGACCCTCTAGCTGCCTCCGTTTCCGAGATGTTCAAGGTTTTATATTTTCCTGTCGAGGGGTGACTTTGCCTTGAAATTTTCAAGTTTTCCTACGGTTTTTGTTCCGGAATCCTATTTTTGGTTTTTAGGGCATGGTACAAGCTGCATTTTAAGACCCAAATCAACTCTCTAGCTGCCGCAGTTTTCGAGGTAGAGCCATTTTTTCCGAGATATTCAAGGTTTTATATTTTCCAGTCGAGGGGTGACTTTGCCTTGAAATTTTCAAGTTTTTTCGCGGTTTTTGTTCCGGAATCCTATTTTTGGTTTTTAGGGCATGGTACAAGCTGCATTTTAAGACCAAAATCAACTCTCTAGCTGCCGTAGTTTTCGAGGTAGAGCCATTTGTAAAAGTGCAAGTTTGGACCCTGTAGCTGCCTCCGTTTCCGAGATATTCAAGGTTTTATGTTTTCCAGTCGAGGGGTGACTTTGCCTTGAAATTTTCAAGTTTTCCTACGGTTTTTGTTCCGGAATCCTATTTTTGGTTTTTAGGGCATGGTACAAGCTGCATTTTACGACCGAAATCAACTCTCTAGCTGCCGTAGTTTTCGAGGTAGAGCCATTTGAAAAAGTGCAAGTTTGGACCCTCTAGCTGCCTCCGTTTCCAAGATATTCAAGGTTTTATATTATCCAGTCGAGGGGTGACTTTGCCTTGAAATTTTCAAGTTTTTTCGCGGTTTTTGTTCCGGAATCGTATTTTTGGTTTTTAGGGCATGGTACAAGCTGCATTTTACGACCGAAATCAACTCTCTAGCTGCCGTAGTTTTCGAGGTAGAGCCATTTGAAAAAGTGCAAGTTTGGACCCTCTAGCTGCCTCCGTTTCCGAGATATTCAAGGTTTTATATTTTCCTGTCGAGGGGTGACTTTGCCTTGAAATTTTCAAGTTTTCCTACGGTTTTTGTTCCGGAATCCTATTTTTGGTTTTTAGGGCATGGTACAAGCTGCATTTTACGACCGAAATCAAATCTCTAGCTGCCGTAGTTTTCGAGGTAGAGCCATTTGAAAAAGTGCAAGTTTGGACCCTCTAGCTGCCTCCGTTTCCGAGATATTCTAGGTTTTATATTTTCCAGTCGAGGGGTGACTTTGCCTTGAAATTTTCAAGTTTTCCTACGGTTTTTGTTCCGGAATCCTATTTTTGGTTTTTAGGGCATGGTACAAGCTGCATTTTACGACCGAAATCAACTCTCTAGCTGCCGTAGTTTTCGAGGTAGAGCCATTTGAAAAAGTGCAAGTTTGGACCCTCTAGCTGCCTCCGTTTCCGAGATATTCAAGGTTTTATATTTTCCTGTCGAGGGGTGACTTTGCCTTGAAATTTTCAAGTTTTCCTACGGTTTTTGTTCCGGAATCCTATTTTTGGTTTTTAGGGCATGGTACAAGCTGCATTTTACGACCGAAATCAAATCTCTAGCTGCCGTAGTTTTCGAGGTAGAGCCATTTGAAAAAGTGCGAGTTTGGACCCTCTAGCTGCCTCCGTTTCCGAGATATTCAAGGTTTTTTATTCGGAATCGGAATTCTATTTTTGGTTTTTAGGGCATGGTACAAGCTGCATTTTACGACCGAAATCAACTCTCTAGCTGCCGCAGTTTTCGAGGTAGAGCCATTTGAAAAAGTGCGAGTTTGGACCCTCTAGCTGCCTCCGTTTCCGAGATATTCAAGGTTTTATATTTTCCAGTCGAGGGGTGACTTTGCCTTGAAATTTTCAAGTTTTTTCGCGGTTTTTGTTCCGGAATCGTATTTTTGGTTTTTAGGGCATGGTACAAGCTGCATTTTAAGACCAAAATCAACTCTCTAGCTGCCGCAGTTTTCGAGGTAGAGCAATTTGAAAACGTGCGAGTTTGGACCCTCTAGCTGCCTCCGTTTCCGAGATATTCAAGGTTTTATATTTTCCAGTCGAGGGGTGACTTTGCCTTGAAATTTTAAAGTTTTTTCGCGGTTTTTGTTCCGGAATCGTATTTTTGGTTTTTAGGGCATGGTACAAGCTGCATTTTAAGACCAAAATCAACTCTCTAGCTGCCGCAGTTTTCGAGGTAGAGCCATTTGAAAAAGTGCGAGTTTGGACCCTCTAGCTGCCTCCGTTCCCGAGATATTCAAGGTTTTATATTTTCCAGTCAACGGGCGACTTTGCCTTGAAATTTTCAAGTTTTCTTGCGGTTTCTGTTCCGGAATCGTATTTTTGGTTTTTAGGGCATGGTACAAGCTGCATTTTACGACCGAAATCAACTCTCTAGCTGCCGCAGTTTTCGAGGTAGAGCCATTTGAAAAAGTGCGAGTTTGGACCCTCTAGCTGCCTCCGTTCCCGAGATATTCAAGGTTTTATATTTTCCAGTCAACGGGCGACTTTGCCTTGAAATTTTCATTTTTTCTTGCGGTTTCTGTTCCGGAATCGTATTTTTGGTTTTTAGGGCATGGTACAAGCTGCATTTTACGACCGAAATCAACTCTCTAGCTGCCGTAGTTTTCGAGGTAGAGCCATTTGAAAAAGTGCAAGTTTGGACCCTCTAGCTGCCTCCGTTTCCAAGATATTCAAGGTTTTATATTATCCAGTCGAGGGGTGACTTTGCCTTGAAATTTTCAAGTTTTTTCGCGGTTTTTGTTCCGGAATCGTATTTTTGGTTTTTAGGGCATGGTACAAGCTGCATTTTACGACCGAAATCAACTCTCTAGCTGCCGTAGTTTTCGAGGTAGAGCCATTTGAAAAAGTGCAAGTTTGGACCCTCTAGCTGCCTCCGTTTCCGAGATATTCAAGGTTTTATATTTTCCTGTCGAGGGGTGACTTTGCCTTGAAATTTTCAAGTTTTCCTACGGTTTTTGTTCCGGAATCCTATTTTTGGTTTTTAGGGCATGGTACAAGCTGCATTTTACGACCGAAATCAAATCTCTAGCTGCCGTAGTTTTCGAGGTAGAGCCATTTGAAAAAGTGCAAGTTTGGACCCTCTAGCTGCCTCCGTTTCCGAGATATTCTAGGTTTTATATTTTCCAGTCGAGGGGTGACTTTGCCTTGAAATTTTCAAGTTTTCCTACGGTTTTTGTTCCGGAATCCTATTTTTGGTTTTTAGGGCATGGTACAAGCTGCATTTTACGACCGAAATCAACTCTCTAGCTGCCGTAGTTTTCGAGGTAGAGCCATTTGAAAAAGTGCAAGTTTGGACCCTCTAGCTGCCTCCGTTTCCGAGATATTCAAGGTTTTATATTTTCCTGTCGAGGGGTGACTTTGCCTTGAAATTTTCAAGTTTTCCTACGGTTTTTGTTCCGGAATCCTATTTTTGGTTTTTAGGGCATGGTACAAGCTGCATTTTAAGACCAAAATCAACTCTCTAGCTGCCGTAGTTTTCGAGGTAGAGCCATTTGAAAAAGTGCAAGTTTGGACCCTCTAGCTGCCTCCGTTTCCGAGATATTCAAGGTTTTATATTTTCCTGTCGAGGGGTGACTTTGCCTTGAAATTTTCAAGTTTTCCTACGGTTTTTGTTCCGGAATCCTATTTTTGGTTTTTAGGGCATGGTACAAGCTGCATTTTAAGACCCAAATCAACTCTCCAGCTGCCGCAGTTTTCGAGGTAGAGCCATTTGAAAAAGTGCGAGTTTGGACCCTCTAGCTGCCTCCGTTTCCGAGATATTCAAGGTTTTATATTTTCCAGTCGAGGGGTGACTTTGCCTTGAAATTTTCAAGTTTTTTCGCGGTTTTTGTTCCGGAATCCTATTTTTGGTTTTTAGGGCATGGTACAAGCTGCATTTTAAGACCAAAATCAACTCTCTAACTGCCGTAGTTTTCGAGGTAGAGCCATTTGAAAAAGTGCAAGTTTGGACCCTCTAGCTGCCTCCGTTTCCGAGATATTCAAGGTTTTATATTTTCCTGTCGAGGGGTGACTTTGCCTTGAAATTTTCAAGTTTTCCTACGGTTTTTGTTCCGGAATCCTATTTTTGGTTTTTAGGGCATGGTACAAGCTGCATTTTAAGACCCAAATCAACTCTCTAGCTGCCGCAGTTTTCGAGGTAGAGCCATTTTTTCCGAGATATTCAAGGTTTTATATTTTCCAGTCGAGGGGTGACTTTGCCTTGAAATTTTCAAGTTTTTTCGCGGTTTTTGTTCCGGAATCCTATTTTTGGTTTTTAGGGCATGGTACAAGCTGCATTTTAAGACCAAAATCAACTCTCTAGCTGCCGTAGTTTTCGAGGTAGAGCCATTTGTAAAAGTGCAAGTTTGGACCCTGTAGCTGCCTCCGTTTCCGAGATATTCAAGGTTTTATATTTTCCAGTCGAGGGGTGACTTTGCCTTGAAATTTTCAACTTTTCTTGCGGTTTTTGTTCCGGAATCCTATTTTTGGTTTTTAGGGCATGGTACCAGCTGCATTCTAAGACCCAAATCAACTCCCTAGCTGCCGTAGTTTTCGAGTTACAGCCATTTGAAAAAGTGCAAGTTTGGACCCTCTAGCTGCCTCCGTTTCCGAGATATTCAAGGTTTTTTATTTTCCAGTCGAGGGGTGACTTTGCCTTGAAATTTTCAAGTTTTTTCGCGGTTTTTGTTCCGGAATCGTATTTTTGGTTTTTAGGGCATGGTACAAGCTGCATTTTAAGACCAAAATCAACTCTCTAGCTGCCGCAGTTTTCGAGGTAGAGCAATTTGAAAAAGTGCGAGTTTGGACCCTCTAGCTGCCTCCGTTTCCGAGATATTCAAGGTTTTATATTTTCCAGTCGAGGGGTGACTTTGCCTTGAAATTTTAAAGTTTTTTCGCGGTTTTTGTTCCGGAATCGTATTTTTGGTTTTTAGGGCATGGTACAAGCTGCATTTTAAGACCAAAATCAACTCTCTAGCTGCCGCAGTTTTCGAGGTAGAGCCATTTGAAAAAGTGCGAGTTTGGACCCTCTAGCTGCCTCCGTTCCCGAGATATTCAAGGTTTTATATTTTCCAGTCAACGGGCGACTTTGCCTTGAAATTTTCAAGTTTTCTTGCGGTTTCTGTTCCGGAATCGTATTTTTGGTTTTTAGGGCATGGTACAAGCTGCATTTTACGACCGAAATCAACTCTCTAGCTGCCGCAGTTTTCGAGGTAGAGCCATTTGAAAAAGTGCGAGTTTGGACCCTCTAGCTGCCTCCGTTCCCGAGATATTCAAGGTTTTATATTTTCCAGTCAACGGGCGACTTTGCCTTGAAATTTTCATTTTTTCTTGCGGTTTCTGTTCCGGAATCGTATTTTTGGTTTTTAGGGCATGGTACAAGCTGCATTTTACGACCGAAATCAACTCTCTAGCTGCCGTAGTTTTCGAGGTAGAGCCATTTGAAAAAGTGCAAGTTTGGACCCTCTAGCTGCCTCCGTTTCCAAGATATTCAAGGTTTTATATTATCCAGTCGAGGGGTGACTTTGCCTTGAAATTTTCAAGTTTTTTCGCGGTTTTTGTTCCGGAATCGTATTTTTGGTTTTTAGGGCATGGTACAAGCTGCATTTTACGACCGAAATCAACTCTCTAGCTGCCGTAGTTTTCGAGGTAGAGCCATTTGAAAAAGTGCAAGTTTGGACCCTCTAGCTGCCTCCGTTTCCGAGATATTCAAGGTTTTATATTTTCCTGTCGAGGGGTGACTTTGCCTTGAAATTTTCAAGTTTTCCTACGGTTTTTGTTCCGGAATCCTATTTTTGGTTTTTAGGGCATGGTACAAGCTGCATTTTACGACCGAAATCAAATCTCTAGCTGCCGTAGTTTTCGAGGTAGAGCCATTTGAAAAAGTGCAAGTTTGGACCCTCTAGCTGCCTCCGTTTCCGAGATATTCTAGGTTTTATATTTTCCAGTCGAGGGGTGACTTTGCCTTGAAATTTTCAAGTTTTCCTACGGTTTTTGTTCCGGAATCCTATTTTTGGTTTTTAGGGCATGGTACAAGCTGCATTTTACGACCGAAATCAACTCTCTAGCTGCCGTAGTTTTCGAGGTAGAGCCATTTGAAAAAGTGCAAGTTTGGACCCTCTAGCTGCCTCCGTTTCCGAGATATTCAAGGTTTTATATTTTCCAGTCGAGGGGTGACTTTGCCTTGAAATTTTCAAGTTTTCCTACGGTTTTTGTTCCGGAATCCTATTTTTGGTTTTTAGGGCATGGTACAAGCTGCATTTTACGACCGAAATCAAATCTCTAGCTGCTGTAGTTTTCGAGGTAGAGCCATTTGAAAAAGTGCAAGTTTGGACCCTCTAGCTGCCTCCGTTTCCGAGATATTCAAGGTTTTATGTTTTCCAGTCGAGGGGTGACTTTGCCTTGAAATTTTCAAGTTTTCCTACGGTTTTTGTTCCGGAATCCTATTTTTGGTTTTTAGGGCATGGTACAAGCTGCATTTTACGACCGAAATCAACTCTCTAGCTGCCGTAGTTTTCGAGGTAGAGCCATTTGAAAAAGTGCAAGTTTGGACCCTCTAGCTGCCTCCGTTTCCGAGATATTCAAGGTTTTATATTTTCCTGTCGAGGGGTGATTTTGCCTTGAAACTTTCAAGTTTTCCTACGGTTTTTGTTCCGGAATCCTATTTTTGGTTTTTAGGGCATGGTACAAGCTGCATTTTACGACCGAAATCAACTCTCTAGCTGCCGTAGTTTTCGAGTTACAGCCATTTGAAAAAGTGCAAGTTTGGACCCTCTAGCTGCCTCCGTTTCCGAGATATTCAAGGTTTTTTATTTTCCAGTCGAGGGGTGACTTTGCCTTGAAATTTTCAACTTTTCTTGCGGTTTTTGTTCCGGAATCGTATTTTTGGTTTTTAGGGCATGGTACCAGCTGCATTTTAAGACCCAAATCAACTCCCTAGCTGCCGTAGTTTTCGAGTTACAGCCATTTGAAAAAGTGCAAGTTTGGACCCTCTAGCTGCCTCCGTTTCCGAGATATTCAAGGTTTTATATTTTCCAGTCGAGGGGTGACTTTGCCTTGAAATTTTCAACTTTTCTTGCGGTTTTTGTTCCGGAATCGTATTTTTGGTTTTTAGGGCATGGTACCAGCTGCATTTTAAGACCCAAATCAACTCCCTAGCTGCCGTAGTTTTCGAGTTACAGCCATTTGAAAAAGTGCAAGTTTGGACCCTCTAGCTGCCTCCGTTTCCGAGATATTCAAGGTTTTATATTTTCCAGTCGAGGGGTGACTTTGCCTTGAAATTTTCAACTTTTCTTGCGGTTTTTGTTCCGGAATCCTATTTTTGGTTTTTAGGGCATTCTAAGACCCAAATCAACTCCCTAGCTGCCGTAGTTTTCGAGGTAGAGCCATTTGAAAAAGTGCAAGTTTGGACCCTCTTGCTGCCTCCGTTTCCGAGATATTCAAGGTTTTATGTTTTCCAGTCGAGGGGTGACTTTGCCTTGAAATTTTCAAGTTTTCCTACGGTTTTTGTTCCGGAATCCTATTTTTGGTTTTTAGGGCATGGTACAAGCTGCATTTTACGACCGAAATCAACTCTCTAGCTGCCGTAGTTTCCGAGGTAGAGCCATTTGAAAAAGTGCAAGTTTGGACCCTCTAGCTGCCTCCGTTTCCGAGATATTCAAGGTTTTATATTTTCCTGTCGAGGGGTGATTTTGCCTTGAAATTTTCAAGTTTTCCTACGGTTTTTGTTCCGGAATCCTATTTTTGGTTTTTAGGGCATGGTACAAGCTGCATTTTAAGACCCAAATCAACTCTCTAGCTGCCGCAGTTTTCGAGGTAGAGCCATTTGAAAAAGTGCGAGTTTGGACCCTCTAGCTGCCTCCGTTTCCGAGATATTCAAGGTTTTATATTTTCCAGTCGAGGGGTGACTTTGCCTTGAAATTTTCAAGTTTTCCTACGGTTTTTGTTCCGGAATCCTATTTTTGGTTTTTAGGGCATGGTACAAGCTGCATTTTACGACCGAAATCAACTCTCTAGCTGCCGTAGTTTTCGAGGTAGAGCCATTTGAAAAAGTGCAAGTTTGGACCCTCTAGCTGCCTCCGTTTCCGAGATATTCAAGGTTTTATATTTTCCAGTCGAGGGGTGACTTTGCCTTGAAATTTTCAAGTTTTCCTACGGTTTTTGTTCCGGAATCCTATTTTTGGTTTTTAGGGCATGGTACAAGCTGCATTTTACGACCGAAATCAAATCTCTAGCTGCTGTAGTTTTCGAGGTAGAGCCATTTGAAAAAGTGCAAGTTTGGACCCTCTAGCTGCCTCCGTTTCCGAGATATTCAAGGTTTTATGTTTTCCAGTCGAGGGGTGACTTTGCCTTGAAATTTTCAAGTTTTCCTACGGTTTTTGTTCCGGAATCCTATTTTTGGTTTTTAGGGCATGGTACAAGCTGCATTTTACGACCGAAATCAACTCTCTAGCTGCCGTAGTTTTCGAGGTAGAGCCATTTGAAAAAGTGCAAGTTTGGACCCTCTAGCTGCCTCCGTTTCCGAGATATTCAAGGTTTTATATTTTCCTGTCGAGGGGTGATTTTGCCTTGAAATTTTCAAGTTTTCCTACGGTTTTTGTTCCGGAATCCTATTTTTGGTTTTTAGGGCATGGTACAAGCTGCATTTTAAGACCCAAATCAACTCTCTAGCTGCCGCAGTTTTCGAGGTAGAGCCATTTGAAAAAGTGCGAGTTTGGACCCTCTAGCTGCCTCCGTTTCCGAGATATTCAAGGTTTTATATTTTCCAGTCGAGGGGTGACTTTGCCTTGAAATTTTCAAGTTTTCCTACGGTTTTTGTTCCGGAATCCTATTTTTGGTTTTTAGGGCATGGTACAAGCTGCATTTTACGACCGAAATCAACTCTCTAGCTGCCGTAGTTTTCGAGGTAGAGCCATTTGAAAAAGTGCAAGTTTGGACCCTCTAGCTGCCTCCGTTTCCGAGATATTCAAGGTTTTATATTTTCCTGTCGAGGGGTGACTTTGCCTTGAAATTTTCAAGTTTTCCTACGGTTTTTGTTCCGGAATCCTATTTTTGGTTTTTAGGGCATGGTACAAGCTGCATTTTACGACCGAAATCAAATCTCTAGCTGCCGTAGTTTTCGAGGTAGAGCCATTTGAAAAAGTGCAAGTTTGGACCCTCTAGCTGCCTCCGTTTCCGAGATATTCAAGGTTTTATATTTTCCTGTCGAGGGGTGACTTTGCCTTGAAATTTTCAAGTTTTCCTACGGTTTTTGTTCCGGAATCCTATTTTTGGTTTTTAGGGCATGGTACAAGCTGCATTTTACGACCGAAATCAACTCTCTAGCTGCCGCAGTTTTCGAGGTAGAGCCATTTGAAAAAGTGCGAGTTTGGACCCTCTAGCTGCCTCCGTTTCCGAGATATTCAAGGTTTTATATTTTCCAGTCGAGGGGTGACTTTGCCTTGAAATTTTCAAGTTTTTTCGTGGTTTTTGTTCCGGAATCGTATTTTTGGTTTTTAGGGCATGGTACAAGCTGCATTTTAAGACCAAAATCAACTCTCTAGCTGCCGCAGTTTTCGAGGTAGAGCAATTTGAAAAAGTGCGAGTTTGGACCCTCTAGCTGCCTCCGTTTCCGAGATATTCAAGGTTTTATATTTTCCAGTCGAGGGGTGACTTTGCCTTGAAATTTTAAAGTTTTTTCGCGGTTTTTGTTCCGGAATCGTATTTTTGGTTTTTAGGGCATGGTACAAGCTGCATTTTAAGACCAAAAACAACTCTCTAGCTGCCGCAGTTTTCGAGGTAGAGCCATTTGAAAAAGTGCGAGTTTGGACCCTCTAGCTGCCTCCGTTCCCGAGATATTCAAGGTTTTATATTTTCCAGTCAACGGGCGACTTTGCCTTGAAATTTTCAAGTTTTCTTGCGGTTTCTGTTCCGGAATCGTATTTTTGGTTTTTAGGGCATGGTACAAGCTGCATTTTACGACCGAAATCAACTCTCTAGCTGCCGCAGTTTTCGAGGTAGAGCCATTTGAAAAAGTGCGAGTTTGGACCCTCTAGCTGCCTCCGTTCCCGAGATATTCAAGGTTTTATATTTTCCAGTCAACGGGCGACTTTGCCTTGAAATTTTCATTTTTTCTTGCGGTTTCTGTTCCGGAATCGTATTTTTGGTTTTTAGGGCATGGTACAAGCTGCATTTTACGACCGAAATCAACTCTCTAGCTGCCGTAGTTTTCGAGGTAGAGCCATTTGAAAAAGTGCAAGTTTGGACCCTCTAGCTGCCTCCGTTTCCAAGATATTCAAGGTTTTATATTATCCAGTCGAGGGGTGACTTTGCCTTGAAATTTTCAAGTTTTTTCGCGGTTTTTGTTCCGGAATCGTATTTTTGGTTTTTAGGGCATGGTACAAGCTGCATTTTACGACCGAAATCAACTCTCTAGCTGCCGTAGTTTTCGAGGTAGAGCCATTTGAAAAAGTGCAAGTTTGGACCCTCTAGCTGCCTCCGTTTCCGAGATATTCAAGGTTTTATATTTTCCTGTCGAGGGGTGACTTTGCCTTGAAATTTTCAAGTTTTCCTACGGTTTTTGTTCCGGAATCCTATTTTTGGTTTTTAGGGCATGGTACAAGCTGCATTTTACGACCGAAATCAAATCTCTAGCTGCCGTAGTTTTCGAGGTAGAGCCATTTGAAAAAGTGCAAGTTTGGACCCTCTACCTGCCTCCGTTTCCGAGATATTCTAGGTTTTATATTTTCCAGTCGAGGGGTGACTTTGCCTTGAAATTTTCAAGTTTTCCTACGGTTTTTGTTCCGGAATCCTATTTTTGGTTTTTAGGGCATGGTACAAGCTGCATTTTACGACCGAAATCAACTCTCTAGCTGCCGTAGTTTTCGAGGTAGAGCCATTTGAAAAAGTGCAAGTTTGGACCCTCTAGCTGCCTCCGTTTCCGAGATATTCAAGGTTTTATATTTTCCAGTCGAGGGGTGACTTTGCCTTGAAATTTTCAAGTTTTCCTACGGTTTTTGTTCCGGAATCCTATTTTTGGTTTTTAGGGCATGGTACAAGCTGCATTTTACGACCGAAATCAAATCTCTAGCTGCTGTAGTTTTCGAGGTAGAGCCATTTGAAAAAGTGCAAGTTTGGACCCTCTAGCTGCCTCCGTTTCCGAGATATTCAAGGTTTTATGTTTTCCAGTCGAGGGGTGACTTTGCCTTGAAATTTTCAAGTTTTCCTACGGTTTTTGTTCCGGAATCCTATTTTTGGTTTTTAGGGCTTGGTACAAGCTGCATTTTACGACCGAAATCAACTCTCTAGCTGCCGTAGTTTTCGAGGTAGAGCCATTTGAAAAAGTGCAAGTTTGGACCCTCTAGCTGCCTCCGTTTCCGAGATATTCAAGGTTTTATATTTTCCTGTCGAGGGGTGATTTTGCCTTGAAACTTTCAAGTTTTCCTACGGTTTTTGTTCCGGAATCCTATTTTTGGTTTTTAGGGCATGGTACAAGCTGCATTTTAAGACCCAAATCAACTCTCTAGCTGCCGCAGTTTTCGAGGTAGAGCCATTTGAAAAAGTGCGAGTTTGGACCCTCTAGCTGCCTCCGTTTCCGAGATATTCAAGGTTTTATATTTTCCAGTCGAGGGGTGACTTTGCCTTGAAATTTTCAAGTTTTCCTACGGTTTTTGTTCCGGAATCCTATTTTTGGTTTTTAGGGCATGGTACAAGCTGCATTTTACGACCGAAATCAACTCTCTAGCTGCCGTAGTTTTCGAGTTACAGCCATTTGAAAAAGTGCAAGTTTGGACCCTCTAGCTGCCTCCGTTTCCGAGATATTCAAGGTTTTTTATTTTCCAGTCGAGGGGTGACTTTGCCTTGAAATTTTCAACTTTTCTTGCGGTTTTTGTTCCGGAATCGTATTTTTGGTTTTTAGGGCATGGTACCAGCTGCATTTTAAGACCCAAATCAACTCCCTAGCTGCCGTAGTTTTCGAGTTACAGCCATTTGAAAAAGTGCAAGTTTGGACCCTCTAGCTGCCTCCGTTTCCGAGATATTCAAGGTTTTATATTTTCCAGTCGAGGGGTGACTTTGCCTTGAAATTTTCAACTTTTCTTGCGGTTTTTGTTCCGGAATCGTATTTTTGGTTTTTAGGGCATGGTACCAGCTGCATTTTAAGACCCAAATCAACTCCCTAGCTGCCGTAGTTTTCGAGTTACAGCCATTTGAAAAAGTGCAAGTTTGGACCCTCTAGCTGCCTCCGTTTCCGAGATATTCAAGGTTTTATATTTTCCAGTCGAGGGGTGACTTTGCCTTGAAATTTTCAACTTTTCTTGCGGTTTTTGTTCCGGAATCCTATTTTTGGTTTTTAGGGCATGGTACCAGCTGCATTCTAAGACCCAAATCAACTCCCTAGCTGCCGTAGTTTTCGAGTTACAGCCATTTGAAAAAGTGCAAGTTTGGACCCTCTTGCTGCCTCCGTTTCCGAGATATTCAAGGTTTTTTATTTTCCAGTCGAGGGGTGACTTTGCCTTGAAATTTTCAACTTTTCTTGCGGTTTTTGTTCCGGAATCGTATTTTTGGTTTTTAGGGCATGGTACCAGCTGCATTTTAAGACCCAAATCAACTCCCTAGCTGCCGTAGTTTTCGAGTTACAGCCATTTGAAAAAGTGCAAGTTTGGACCCTCTAGCTGCCTCCGTTTCCGAGATATTCAAGGTTTTATATTTTCCAGTCGAGGGGTGACTTTGCCTTGAAATTTTCAACTTTTCTTGCGGTTTTTGTTCCGGAATCCTATTTTTGGTTTTTAGGGCATGGTACCAGCTGCATTTTAAGACCCAAATCAACTCCCTAGCTGCCGTAGTTTTCGAGTTACAGCCATTTGAAAAAGTGCAAGTTTGGACCCTCTAGCTGCCTCCGTTTCCGAGATATTCAAGGTTTTATATTTTCCTGTCGAGGGGTGACTTTGCCTTGAAATTTTCAAGTTTTCCTACGGTTTTTGTTCCAGAATCCTATTTTTGGTTTTTAGGGCATGGTACAAGCTGCATTTTACGACCGAAATCAAATCTCTAGCTGCCGTAGTTTTCGAGGTAGAGCCATTTGAAAAAGTGCAAGTTTGGACCCTCTAGCTGCCTCCGTTTCCGAGATATTCAAGGTTTTATATTTTCCTGTCGAGGGGTGACTTTGCCTTGAAATTTTCAAGTTTTCCTACGGTTTTTGTTCCAGAATCGTATTTTTGGTTTTTAGGGCATGGTACAAGCTGCATTTTACGACCGAAATCAAATCTCTAGCTGCCGTAGTTTTCGAGGTAGAGCCATTTGAAAAAGTGCAAGTTTGGACCCTCTAGCTGCCTCCGTTTCCGAGATATTCAAGGTTTTATATTTTCCTGTCGAGGGGTGACTTTGCCTTGAAATTTTCAAGTTTTCCTACGGTTTTTGTTCCAGAATCCTATTTTTGGTTTTTAGGGCATGGTACAAGCTGCATTTTACGACCGAAATCAAATCTCTAGCTGCCGTAGTTTTCGAGGTAGAGCCATTTGAAAAAGTGCAAGTTTGGACCCTCTAGCTGCCTCCGTTTCCGAGATATTCAAGGTTTTATATTTTCCTGTCGAGGGGTGACTTTGCCTTGAAATTTTTTAAGTTTTCCTACGGTTTTTGTTCCGGAATCCTATTTTTGGTTTTTAGGGCATGGTACAAGCTGCATTTTACGACCGAAATCAACTCTCTAGCTGCCGTAGTTTTCGAGGTAGAGCCATTTGAAAAAGTGCAAGTTTGGACCCTCTAGCTGCCTCCGTTTCCGAGATATTCAAGGTTTTATATTTTCCTGTCGAGGGGTGACTTTGCCTTGAAATTTTCAAGTTTTTTCGCGGTTTTTGTTCCGGAATCGTATTTTTGGTTTTTAGGGCATGGTACAAGCTGCATTTTAAGACCAAAATCAACTCTCTAGCTGCCGTAGTTTTCGAGGTAGAGCCATTTGTAAAAGTGCAAGTTTGGACCCTCTAGCTGCCTCCGTTTCCGAGATATTCAAGGTTTTATATTTTCCTGTCGAGGGGTGACTTTGCCTTGAAATTTTTTAAGTTTTCCTACGGTTTTTGTTCCGGAATCCTATTTTTGGTTTTTAGGGCATGGTACAAGCTGCATTTTACGACCGAAATCAACTCTCTAGCTGCCGTAGTTTTCGAGGTAGAGCCATTTGAAAAAGTGCAAGTTTGGACCCTCTAGCTGCCTCCGTTTCCGAGATATTCAAGGTTTTATATTTTCCTGTCGAGGGGTGACTTTGCCTTGAAATTTTCAAGTTTTTTCGCGGTTTTTGTTCCGGAATCGTATTTTTGGTTTTTAGGGCATGGTACAAGCTGCATTTTAAGACCAAAATCAACTCTCTAGCTGCCGTAGTTTTCGAGGTAGAACCATTTGTAAAAGTGCAAGTTTGGACCCTGTAGCTGCCTCCGTTTCCGAGATATTCAAGGTTTTATATTTTCCAGTCGAGGGGTGACTTTGCCTTGAAATTTTCAAGTTTTCCTACGGTTTTTGTTCCGGAATCCTATTTTTGGTTTTTAGGGCATGGTACAAGCTGCATTTTACGACCGAAATCAAATCTCTAGCTGCCGTAGTTTCCGAGGTAGAGCCATTTGAAAAAGTGCAAGTTTGGACCCTCTAGCTGCCTCCGTTTCCGAGATATTCAAGGTTTTATATTTTCCAGTCGAGGGGTGACTTTGCCTTGAAATTTTCAAGTTTTTTCGCGGTTTTTGTTCCGGAATCGTATTTTTGGTTTTTTGGGCATGGTACAAGCTGCATTTTAAGACCAAAATCAACTCTCTAGCTGCCGTAGTTTTCGAGGTAGAGCCATTTGTAAAAGTGCAAGTTTGGACCCTCTAGCTGCCTCCGTTTCCGAGATATTCAAGGTTTTATATTTTCCAGTCGAGGGGTGACTTTGCCTTGAAATTTTCAAGTTTTCCTACGGTTTTTGTTCCGGAATCCTATTTTTGGTTTTTAGGGCATGGTACAAGCTGCATTTTACGACCGAAATCAAATCTCTAGCTGCCGTAGTTTCCGAGGTAGAGCCATTTGAAAAAGTGCAAGTTTGGACCCTCTAGCTGCCTCCGTTTCCGAGATATTCAAGGTTTTATATTTTCCAGTCGAGGGGTGACTTTGCCTTGAAATTTTCAAGTTTTTTCGCGGTTTTTGTTCCGGAATCGTATTTTTGGTTTTTAGGGCATGGTACAAGCTGCATTTTAAGACCCAAATCAACTCCCTAGCTGCCGTAGTTTTCGAGGTAGAGCCATTTGAAAAAGTGCAAGTTTGGACCCTCTAGCTGCCTCCGTTTCCGAGATATTCAAGGTTTTATATTTTCCTGTCGAGGGGTGACTTTGCCTTGAAATTTTCAAGTTTTCCTACGGTTTTTGTTCCGGAATCCTATTTTTGGTTTTTAGGGCATGGTACAAGCTGCATTTTACGACCGAAATCAACTCTCTAGCTGCCGTAGTTTTCGAGGTAGAGCCATTTGAAAAAGTGCAAGTTTGGACCCTCTAGCTGCCTCCGTTTCCGAGATATTCAAGGTTTTATATTTTCCTGTCGAGGGGTGACTTTGCCTTGAAATTTTCAAGTTTTCCTACGGTTTTTGTTCCGGAATCCTATTTTTGGTTTTTAGGGCATGGTACAAGCTGCATTTTACGACCGAAATCAAATCTCTAGCTGCCGTAGTTTTCGAGGTAGAGCCATTTGAAAAAGTGCAAGTTTGGACCCTCTAGCTGCCTCCGTTTCCGAGATATTCAAGGTTTTATATTTTCCTGTCGAGGGGTGACTTTGCCTTGAAATTTTCAAGTTTTCCTACGGTTTTTGTTCCGGAATCCTATTTTTGGTTTTTAGGGCATGGTACAAGCTGCATTTTACGACCGAAATCAACTCTCTAGCTGCCGCAGTTTTCGAGGTAGAGCCATTTGAAAAAGTGCGAGTTTGGACCCTCTAGCTGCCTCCGTTTCCGAGATATTCAAGGTTTTATATTTTCCAGTCGAGGGGTGACTTTGCCTTGAAATTTTCAAGTTTTCCTACGGTTTTTGTTCCGGAATCCTATTTTTGGTTTTTAGGGCATGGTACAAGCTGCATTTTACGACCGAAATCAACTCTCTAGCTGCCGTAGTTTTCGAGGTAGAGCCATTTGAAAAAGTGCAAGTTTGGACCCTCTAGCTGCCTCCGTTTCCGAGATATTCAAGGTTTTATATTTTCCTGTCGAGGGGTGACTTTGCCTTGAAATTTTCAAGTTTTCCTACGGTTTTTGTTCCGGAATCCTATTTTTGGTTTTTAGGGCATGGTACAAGCTGCATTTTACGACCGAAATCAAATCTCTAGCTGCCGTAGTTTCCGAGGTAGAGCCATTTGAAAAAGTGCAAGTTTGGACCCTCTAGCTGCCTCCGTTTCCGAGATATTCAAGGTTTTATATTTTCCAGTCGAGGGGTGACTTTGCCTTGAAATTTTCAAGTTTTTTCGCGGTTTTTGTTCCGGAATCGTATTTTTGGTTTTTTGGGCATGGTACAAGCTGCATTTTAAGACCAAAATCAACTCTCTAGCTGCCGTAGTTTTCGAGGTAGAGCCATTTGTAAAAGTGCAAGTTTGGACCCTCTAGCTGCCTCCGTTTCCGAGATATTCAAGGTTTTATATTTTCCAGTCGAGGGGTGACTTTGCCTTGAAATTTTCAAGTTTTCCTACGGTTTTTGTTCCGGAATCCTATTTTTGGTTTTTAGGGCATGGTACAAGCTGCATTTTACGACCGAAATCAAATCTCTAGCTGCCGTAGTTTCCGAGGTAGAGCCATTTGAAAAAGTGCAAGTTTGGACCCTCTAGCTGCCTCCGTTTCCGAGATATTCAAGGTTTTATATTTTCCAGTCGAGGGGTGACTTTGCCTTGAAATTTTCAAGTTTTTTCGCGGTTTTTGTTCCGGAATCGTATTTTTGGTTTTTAGGGCATGGTACAAGCTGCATTTTAAGACCCAAATCAACTCCCTAGCTGCCGTAGTTTTCGAGGTAGAGCCATTTGAAAAAGTGCAAGTTTGGACCCTCTAGCTGCCTCCGTTTCCGAGATATTCAAGGTTTTATATTTTCCTGTCGAGGGGTGACTTTGCCTTGAAATTTTCAAGTTTTCCTACGGTTTTTGTTCCGGAATCCTATTTTTGGTTTTTAGGGCATGGTACAAGCTGCATTTTACGACCGAAATCAACTCTCTAGCTGCCGTAGTTTTCGAGGTAGAGCCATTTGAAAAAGTGCAAGTTTGGACCCTCTAGCTGCCTCCGTTTCCGAGATATTCAAGGTTTTATATTTTCCTGTCGAGGGGTGACTTTGCCTTGAAATTTTCAAGTTTTCCTACGGTTTTTGTTCCGGAATCCTATTTTTGGTTTTTAGGGCATGGTACAAGCTGCATTTTACGACCGAAATCAAATCTCTAGCTGCCGTAGTTTTCGAGGTAGAGCCATTTGAAAAAGTGCAAGTTTGGACCCTCTAGCTGCCTCCGTTTCCGAGATATTCAAGGTTTTATATTTTCCTGTCGAGGGGTGACTTTGCCTTGAAATTTTCAAGTTTTCCTACGGTTTTTGTTCCGGAATCCTATTTTTGGTTTTTAGGGCATGGTACAAGCTGCATTTTACGACCGAAATCAACTCTCTAGCTGCCGCAGTTTTCGAGGTAGAGCCATTTGAAAAAGTGCAAGTTTGGACCCTCTAGCTGCCTCCGTTTCCGAGATATTCAAGGTTTTATATTTTCCTGTCGAGGGGTGACTTTGCCTTGAAATTTTTTAAGTTTTCCTACGGTTTTTGTTCCGGAATCCTATTTTTGGTTTTTAGGGCATGGTACAAGCTGCATTTTACGACCGAAATCAACTCTCTAGCTGCCGTAGTTTTCGAGGTAGAGCCATTTGAAAAAGTGCAAGTTTGGACCCTCTAGCTGCCTCCGTTTCCGAGATATTCAAGGTTTTATATTTTCCTGTCGAGGGGTGACTTTGCCTTGAAATTTTCAAGTTTTTTCGCGGTTTTTGTTCCGGAATCGTATTTTTGGTTTTTAGGGCATGGTACAAGCTGCATTTTAAGACCAAAATCAACTCTCTAGCTGCCGTAGTTTTCGAGGTAGAACCATTTGTAAAAGTGCAAGTTTGGACCCTGTAGCTGCCTCCGTTTCCGAGATATTCAAGGTTTTATATTTTCCAGTCGAGGGGTGACTTTGCCTTGAAATTTTCAAGTTTTCCTACGGTTTTTGTTCCGGAATCCTATTTTTGGTTTTTAGGGCATGGTACAAGCTGCATTTTACGACCGAAATCAAATCTCTAGCTGCCGTAGTTTCCGAGGTAGAGCCATTTGAAAAAGTGCAAGTTTGGACCCTCTAGCTGCCTCCGTTTCCGAGATATTCAAGGTTTTATATTTTCCAGTCGAGGGGTGACTTTGCCTTGAAATTTTCAAGTTTTTTCGCGGTTTTTGTTCCGGAATCGTATTTTTGGTTTTTTGGGCATGGTACAAGCTGCATTTTAAGACCAAAATCAACTCTCTAGCTGCCGTAGTTTTCGAGGTAGAGCCATTTGTAAAAGTGCAAGTTTGGACCCTCTAGCTGCCTCCGTTTCCGAGATATTCAAGGTTTTATATTTTCCAGTCGAGGGGTGACTTTGCCTTGAAATTTTCAAGTTTTCCTACGGTTTTTGTTCCGGAATCCTATTTTTGGTTTTTAGGGCATGGTACAAGCTGCATTTTACGACCGAAATCAAATCTCTAGCTGCCGTAGTTTCCGAGGTAGAGCCATTTGAAAAAGTGCAAGTTTGGACCCTCTAGCTGCCTCCGTTTCCGAGATATTCAAGGTTTTATATTTTCCAGTCGAGGGGTGACTTTGCCTTGAAATTTTCAAGTTTTTTCGCGGTTTTTGTTCCGGAATCGTATTTTTGGTTTTTAGGGCATGGTACAAGCTGCATTTTAAGACCCAAATCAACTCCCTAGCTGCCGTAGTTTTCGAGGTAGAGCCATTTGAAAAAGTGCAAGTTTGGACCCTCTAGCTGCCTCCGTTTCCGAGATATTCAAGGTTTTATATTTTCCTGTCGAGGGGTGACTTTGCCTTGAAATTTTCAAGTTTTCCTACGGTTTTTGTTCCGGAATCCTATTTTTGGTTTTTAGGGCATGGTACAAGCTGCATTTTACGACCGAAATCAACTCTCTAGCTGCCGTAGTTTTCGAGGTAGAGCCATTTGAAAAAGTGCAAGTTTGGACCCTCTAGCTGCCTCCGTTTCCGAGATATTCAAGGTTTTATATTTTCCTGTCGAGGGGTGACTTTGCCTTGAAATTTTCAAGTTTTCCTACGGTTTTTGTTCCGGAATCCTATTTTTGGTTTTTAGGGCATGGTACAAGCTGCATTTTACGACCGAAATCAAATCTCTAGCTGCCGTAGTTTTCGAGGTAGAGCCATTTGAAAAAGTGCAAGTTTGGACCCTCTAGCTGCCTCCGTTTCCGAGATATTCAAGGTTTTATATTTTCCTGTCGAGGGGTGACTTTGCCTTGAAATTTTCAAGTTTTCCTACGGTTTTTGTTCCGGAATCCTATTTTTGGTTTTTAGGGCATGGTACAAGCTGCATTTTACGACCGAAATCAACTCTCTAGCTGCCGCAGTTTTCGAGGTAGAGCCATTTGAAAAAGTGCGAGTTTGGACCCTCTAGCTGCCTCCGTTTCCGAGATATTCAAGGTTTTATATTTTCCAGTCGAGGGGTGACTTTGCCTTGAAATTTTCAAGTTTTTTCGCGGTTTTTGTTCCGGAATCGTATTTTTGGTTTTTAGGGCATGGTACAAGCTGCATTTTAAGACCAAAAACAACTCTCTAGCTGCCGCAGTTTTCGAGGTAGAGCCATTTGAAAAAGTGCGAGTTTGGACCCTCTAGCTGCCTCCGTTCCCGAGATATTCAAGGTTTTATATTTTCCAGTCAACGGGCGACTTTGCCTTGAAATTTTCATTTTTTCTTGCGGTTTCTGTTCCGGAATCGTATTTTTGGTTTTTAGGGCATGGTACAAGCTGCATTTTACGACCGAAATCAACTCTCTAGCTGCCGTAGTTTTCGAGGTAGAGCCATTTGAAAAAGTGCAAGTTTGGACCCTCTAGCTGCCTCCGTTTCCAAGATATTCAAGGTTTTATATTATCCAGTCGAGGGGTGACTTTGCCTTGAAATTTTCAAGTTTTTTCGCGGTTTTTGTTCCGGAATCGTATTTTTGGTTTTTAGGGCATGGTACAAGCTGCATTTTACGACCGAAATCAACTCTCTAGCTGCCGTAGTTTTCGAGGTAGAGCCATTTGAAAAAGTGCAAGTTTGGACCCTCTAGCTGCCTCCGTTTCCGAGATATTCAAGGTTTTATATTTTCCTGTCGAGGGGTGACTTTGCCTTGAAATTTTCAAGTTTTCCTACGGTTTTTGTTCCGGAATCCTATTTTTGGTTTTTAGGGCATGGTACAAGCTGCATTTTACGACCGAAATCAAATCTCTAGCTGCCGTAGTTTTCGAGGTAGAGCCATTTGAAAAAGTGCAAGTTTGGACCCTCTAGCTGCCTCCGTTTCCGAGATATTCTAGGTTTTATATTTTCCAGTCGAGGGGTGACTTTGCCTTGAAATTTTCAAGTTTTCCTACGGTTTTTGTTCCGGAATCGTATTTTTGGTTTTTAGGGCATGGTACAAGCTGCATTTTAAGACCAAAATCAACTCTCTAGCTGCCGCAGTTTTCGAGGTAGAGCAATTTGAAAAAGTGCGAGTTTGGACCCTCTAGCTGCCTCCGTTTCCGAGATATTCAAGGTTTTATATTTTCCAGTCGAGGGGTGACTTTGCCTTGAAATTTTAAAGTTTTTTCGCGGTTTTTGTTCCGGAATCGTATTTTTGGTTTTTAGGGCATGGTACAAGCTGCATTTTAAGACCAAAAACAACTCTCTAGCTGCCGCAGTTTTCGAGGTAGAGCCATTTGAAAAAGTGCGAGTTTGGACCCTCTAGCTGCCTCCGTTCCCGAGATATTCAAGGTTTTATATTTTCCAGTCAACGGGCGACTTTGCCTTGAAATTTTCATTTTTTCTTGCGGTTTCTGTTCCGGAATCGTATTTTTGGTTTTTAGGGCATGGTACAAGCTGCATTTTACGACCGAAATCAACTCTCTAGCTGCCGTAGTTTTCGAGGTAGAGCCATTTGAAAAAGTGCAAGTTTGGACCCTCTAGCTGCCTCCGTTTCCAAGATATTCAAGGTTTTATATTATCCAGTCGAGGGGTGACTTTGCCTTGAAATTTTCAAGTTTTTTCGCGGTTTTTGTTCCGGAATCGTATTTTTGGTTTTTAGGGCATGGTACAAGCTGCATTTTACGACCGAAATCAACTCTCTAGCTGCCGTAGTTTTCGAGGTAGAGCCATTTGAAAAAGTGCAAGTTTGGACCCTCTAGCTGCCTCCGTTTCCGAGATATTCAAGGTTTTATATTTTCCTGTCGAGGGGTGACTTTGCCTTGAAATTTTCAAGTTTTCCTACGGTTTTTGTTCCGGAATCCTATTTTTGGTTTTTAGGGCATGGTACAAGCTGCATTTTACGACCGAAATCAAATCTCTAGCTGCCGTAGTTTTCGAGGTAGAGCCATTTGAAAAAGTGCAAGTTTGGACCCTCTAGCTGCCTCCGTTTCCGAGATATTCTAGGTTTTATATTTTCCAGTCGAGGGGTGACTTTGCCTTGAAATTTTCAAGTTTTCCTACGGTTTTTGTTCCGGAATCCTATTTTTGGTTTTTAGGGCATGGTACAAGCTGCATTTTACGACCGAAATCAACTCTCTAGCTGCCGTAGTTTTCGAGGTAGAGCCATTTGAAAAAGTGCAAGTTTGGACCCTCTAGCTGCCTCCGTTTCCGAGATATTCAAGGTTTTATATTTTCCAGTCGAGGGGTGACTTTGCCTTGAAATTTTCAAGTTTTCCTACGGTTTTTGTTCCGGAATCCTATTTTTGGTTTTTAGGGCATGGTACAAGCTGCATTTTACGACCGAAATCAAATCTCTAGCTGCTGTAGTTTTCGAGGTAGAGCCATTTGAAAAAGTGCAAGTTTGGACCCTCTAGCTGCCTCCGTTTCCGAGATATTCAAGGTTTTATGTTTTCCAGTCGAGGGGTGACTTTGCCTTGAAATTTTCAAGTTTTCCTACGGTTTTTGTTCCGGAATCCTATTTTTGGTTTTTAGGGCATGGTACAAGCTGCATTTTACGACCGAAATCAACTCTCTAGCTGCCGTAGTTTTCGAGGTAGAGCCATTTGAAAAAGTGCAAGTTTGGACCCTCTAGCTGCCTCCGTTTCCGAGATATTCAAGGTTTTATATTTTCCTGTCGAGGGGTGATTTTGCCTTGAAACTTTCAAGTTTTCCTACGGTTTTTGTTCCGGAATCCTATTTTTGGTTTTTAGGGCATGGTACAAGCTGCATTTTAAGACCCAAATCAACTCTCTAGCTGCCGCAGTTTTCGAGGTAGAGCCATTTGAAAAAGTGCGAGTTTGGACCCTCTAGCTGCCTCCGTTTCCGAGATATTCAAGGTTTTATATTTTCCAGTCGAGGGGTGACTTTGCCTTGAAATTTTCAAGTTTTCCTACGGTTTTTGTTCCGGAATCCTATTTTTGGTTTTTAGGGCATGGTACAAGCTGCATTTTACGACCGAAATCAACTCTCTAGCTGCCGTAGTTTTCGAGTTACAGCCATTGGAAAAAGTGCAAGTTTGGACCCTCTAGCTGCCTCCGTTTCCGAGATATTCAAGGTTTTTTATTTTCCAGTCGAGGGGTGACTTTGCCTTGAAATTTTCAACTTTTCTTGCGGTTTTTGTTCCGGAATCGTATTTTTGGTTTTTAGGGCATGGTACCAGCTGCATTTTAAGACCCAAATCAACTCCCTAGCTGCCGTAGTTTTCGAGTTACAGCCATTTGAAAAAGTGCAAGTTTGGACCCTCTAGCTGCCTCCGTTTCCGAGATATTCAAGGTTTTATATTTTCCAGTCGAGGGGTGACTTTGCCTTGAAATTTTCAACTTTTCTTGCGGTTTTTGTTCCGGAATCGTATTTTTGGTTTTTAGGGCATGGTACCAGCTGCATTTTAAGACCCAAATCAACTCCCTAGCTGCCGTAGTTTTCGAGTTACAGCCATTTGAAAAAGTGCAAGTTTGGACCCTCTAGCTGCCTCCGTTTCCGAGATATTCAAGGTTTTATATTTTCCAGTCGAGGGGTGACTTTGCCTTGAAATTTTCAACTTTTCTTGCGGTTTTTGTTCCGGAATCCTATTTTTGGTTTTTAGGGCATGGTACCAGCTGCATTCTAAGACCCAAATCAACTCCCTAGCTGCCGTAGTTTTCGAGTTACAGCCATTTGAAAAAGTGCAAGTTTGGACCCTCTTGCTGCCTCCGTTTCCGAGATATTCAAGGTTTTTTATTTTCCAGTCGAGGGGTGACTTTGCCTTGAAATTTTCAACTTTTCTTGCGGTTTTTGTTCCGGAATCGTATTTTTGGTTTTTAGGGCATGGTACCAGCTGCATTTTAAGACCCAAATCAACTCCCTAGCTGCCGTAGTTTTCGAGTTACAGCCATTTGAAAAAGTGCAAGTTTGGACCCTCTAGCTGCCTCCGTTTCCGAGATATTCAAGGTTTTATATTTTCCAGTCGAGGGGTGACTTTGCCTTGAAATTTTCAACTTTTCTTGCGGTTTTTGTTCCGGAATCCTATTTTTGGTTTTTAGGGCATGGTACCAGCTGCATTTTAAGACCCAAATCAACTCCCTAGCTGCCGTAGTTTTCGAGTTACAGCCATTTGAAAAAGTGCAAGTTTGGACCCTCTAGCTGCCTCCGTTTCCGAGATATTCAAGGTTTTATATTTTCCTGTCGAGGGGTGACTTTGCCTTGAAATTTTCAAGTTTTCCTACGGTTTTTGTTCCAGAATCCTATTTTTGGTTTTTAGGGCATGGTACAAGCTGCATTTTACGACCGAAATCAAATCTCTAGCTGCCGTAGTTTTCGAGGTAGAGCCATTTGAAAAAGTGCAAGTTTGGACCCTCTAGCTGCCTCCGTTTCCGAGATATTCAAGGTTTTATATTTTCCTGTCGAGGGGTGACTTTGCCTTGAAATTTTCAAGTTTTCCTACGGTTTTTGTTCCAGAATCCTATTTTTGGTTTTTAGGGCATGGTACAAGCTGCATTTTACGACCGAAATCAAATCTCTAGCTGCCGTAGTTTTCGAGGTAGAGCCATTTGAAAAAGTGCAAGTTTGGACCCTCTAGCTGCCTCCGTTTCCGAGATATTCAAGGTTTTATATTTTCCTGTCGAGGGGTGACTTTGCCTTGAAATTTTCAAGTTTTCCTACGGTTTTTGTTCCAGAATCCTATTTTTGGTTTTTAGGGCATGGTACAAGCTGCATTTTACGACCGAAATCAAATCTCTAGCTGCCGTAGTTTTCGAGGTAGAGCCATTTGAAAAAGTGCAAGTTTGGACCCTCTAGCTGCCTCCGTTTCCGAGATATTCAAGGTTTTATATTTTCCTGTCGAGGGGTGACTTTGCCTTGAAATTTTTTAAGTTTTCCTACGGTTTTTGTTCCGGAATCCTATTTTTGGTTTTTAGGGCATGGTACAAGCTGCATTTTAAGACCAAAATCAACTCTCTAGCTGCCGTAGTTTTCGAGGTAGAGCCATTTGTAAAAGTGCAAGTTTGGACCCTCTAGCTGCCTCCGTTTCCGAGATATTCAAGGTTTTATATTTTCCTGTCGAGGGGTGACTTTGCCTTGAAATTTTCAAGTTTTCCTACGGTTTTTGTTCCAGAATCCTATTTTTGGTTTTTAGGGCATGGTACAAGCTGCATTTTACGACCGAAATCAAATCTCTAGCTGCCGTAGTTTTCGAGGTAGAGCCATTTGAAAAAGTGCAAGTTTGGACCCTCTAGCTGCCTCCGTTTCCGAGATATTCAAGGTTTTATATTTTCCTGTCGAGGGGTGACTTTGCCTTGAAATTTTCAAGTTTTCCTACGGTTTTTGTTCCAGAATCCTATTTTTGGTTTTTAGGGCATGGTACAAGCTGCATTTTACGACCGAAATCAAATCTCTAGCTGCCGTAGTTTTCGAGGTAGAGCCATTTGAAAAAGTGCAAGTTTGGACCCTCTAGCTGCCTCCGTTTCCGAGATATTCAAGGTTTTATATTTTCCTGTCGAGGGGTGACTTTGCCTTGAAATTTTCAAGTTTTCCTACGGTTTTTGTTCCAGAATCCTATTTTTGGTTTTTAGGGCATGGTACAAGCTGCATTTTACGACCGAAATCAAATCTCTAGCTGCCGTAGTTTTCGAGGTAGAGCCATTTGAAAAAGTGCAAGTTTGGACCCTCTAGCTGCCTCCGTTTCCGAGATATTCAAGGTTTTATATTTTCCAGTCGAGGGGTGACTTTGCCTTGAAATTTTCAACTTTTCTTGCGGTTTTTGTTCCGGAATCCTATTTTTGGTTTTTAGGGCATGGTACCAGCTGCATTTTAAGACCCAAATCAACTCCCTAGCTGCCGTAGTTTTCGAGTTACAGCCATTTGAAAAAGTGCAAGTTTGGACCCTCTAGCTGCCTCCGTTTCCGAGATATTCAAGGTTTTATATTTTCCTGTCGAGGGGTGACTTTGCCTTGAAATTTTCAAGTTTTCCTACGGTTTTTGTTCCAGAATCCTATTTTTGGTTTTTAGGGCATGGTACAAGCTGCATTTTACGACCGAAATCAAATCTCTAGCTGCCGTAGTTTTCGAGGTAGAGCCATTTGAAAAAGTGCAAGTTTGGACCCTCTAGCTGCCTCCGTTTCCGAGATATTCAAGGTTTTATATTTTCCTGTCGAGGGGTGACTTTGCCTTGAAATTTTCAAGTTTTCCTACGGTTTTTGTTCCAGAATCCTATTTTTGGTTTTTAGGGCATGGTACAAGCTGCATTTTACGACCGAAATCAAATCTCTAGCTGCCGTAGTTTTCGAGGTAGAGCCATTTGAAAAAGTGCAAGTTTGGACCCTCTAGCTGCCTCCGTTTCCGAGATATTCAAGGTTTTATATTTTCCTGTCGAGGGGTGACTTTGCCTTGAAATTTTCAAGTTTTTTCGCGGTTTTTGTTCCGGAATCGTATTTTTGGTTTTTAGGGCATGGTACAAGCTGCATTTTAAGACCAAAATCAACTCTCTAGCTGCCGTAGTTTTCGAGGTAGAGCCATTTGTAAAAGTGCAAGTTTGGACCCTCTAGCTGCCTCCGTTTCCGAGATATTCAAGGTTTTATATTTTCCTGTCGAGGGGTGACTTTGCCTTGAAATTTTTTAAGTTTTCCTACGGTTTTTGTTCCGGAATCCTATTTTTGGTTTTTAGGGCATGGTACAAGCTGCATTTTACGACCGAAATCAACTCTCTAGCTGCCGTAGTTTTCGAGGTAGAGCCATTTGAAAAAGTGCAAGTTTGGACCCTCTAGCTGCCTCCGTTTCCGAGATATTCAAGGTTTTATATTTTCCTGTCGAGGGGTGACTTTGCCTTGAAATTTTCAAGTTTTTTCGCGGTTTTTGTTCCGGAATCGTATTTTTGGTTTTTAGGGCATGGTACAAGCTGCATTTTAAGACCAAAATCAACTCTCTAGCTGCCGTAGTTTTCGAGGTAGAGCCATTTGTAAAAGTGCAAGTTTGGACCCTGTAGCTGCCTCCGTTTCCGAGATATTCAAGGTTTTATATTTTCCAGTCGAGGGGTGACTTTGCCTTGAAATTTTCAAGTTTTCCTACGGTTTTTGTTCCGGAATCCTATTTTTGGTTTTTAGGGCATGGTACAAGCTGCATTTTACGACCGAAATCAAATCTCTAGCTGCCGTAGTTTCCGAGGTAGAGCCATTTGAAAAAGTGCAAGTTTGGACCCTCTAGCTGCCTCCGTTTCCGAGATATTCAAGGTTTTATATTTTCCAGTCGAGGGGTGACTTTGCCTTGAAATTTTCAAGTTTTTTCGCGGTTTTTGTTCCGGAATCGTATTTTTGGTTTTTTGGGCATGGTACAAGCTGCATTTTAAGACCAAAATCAACTCTCTAGCTGCCGTAGTTTTCGAGGTAGAGCCATTTGTAAAAGTGCAAGTTTGGACCCTCTAGCTGCCTCCGTTTCCGAGATATTCAAGGTTTTATATTTTCCAGTCGAGGGGTGACTTTGCCTTGAAATTTTCAAGTTTTCCTACGGTTTTTGTTCCGGAATCCTATTTTTGGTTTTTAGGGCATGGTACAAGCTGCATTTTACGACCGAAATCAAATCTCTAGCTGCCGTAGTTTCCGAGGTAGAGCCATTTGAAAAAGTGCAAGTTTGGACCCTCTAGCTGCCTCCGTTTCCGAGATATTCAAGGTTTTATATTTTCCAGTCGAGGGGTGACTTTGCCTTGAAATTTTCAACTTTTCTTGCGGTTTTTGTTCCGGAATCGTATTTTTGGTTTTTAGGGCATGGTACCAGCTGCATTTTAAGACCCAAATCAACTCCCTAGCTGCCGTAGTTTTCGAGTTACAGCCATTTGAAAAAGTGCAAGTTTGGACCCTCTAGCTGCCTCCGTTTCCGAGATATTCAAGGTTTTATATTTTCCAGGGGTGACTTTGCCTTGAAATTTTCAACTTTTCTTGCGGTTTTTGTTCCGGAATCGTATTTTTGGTTTTTAGGGCATGGTACCAGCTGCATTCTAAGACCCAAATCAACTCCCTAGCTGCCGTAGTTTTCGAGTTACAGCCATTTGAAAAAGTGCAAGTTTGGACCCTCTAGCTGCCTCCGTTTCCGAGATATTCAAGGTTTTATATTTTCCAGTCGAGGGGTGACTTTGCCTTGAAATTTTCAACTTTTCTTGCGGTTTTTGTTCCGGAATCGTATTTTTGGTTTTTAGGGCATGGTACCAGCTGCATTTTAAGACCCAAATCAACTCCCTAGCTGCCGTAGTTTTCGAGTTACAGCCATTTGAAAAAGTGCAAGTTTGGACCCTCTAGCTGCCTCCGTTTCCGAGATATTCAAGGTTTTATATTTTCCAGTCGAGGGGTGACTTTGCCTTGAAATTTTCAACTTTTCTTGCGGTTTTTGTTCCGGAATCGTATTTTTGGTTTTTAGGGCATGGTACCAGCTGCATTTTAAGACCCAAATCAACTCCCTAGCTGCCGTAGTTTTCGAGTTACAGCCATTTGAAAAAGTGCAAGTTTGGACCCTCTAGCTGCCTCCGTTTCCGAGATATTCAAGGTTTTATATTTTCCAGTCGAGGGGTGACTTTGCCTTGAAATTTTCAACTTTTCTTGCGGTTTTTGTTCCGGAATCCTATTTTTGGTTTTTAGGGCATGGTACCAGCTGCATTCTAAGACCCAAATCAACTCCCTAGCTGCCGTAGTTTTCGAGTTACAGCCATTTGAAAAAGTGCAAGTTTGGACCCTCTAGCTGCCTCCGTTTCCGAGATATTCAAGGTTTTATATTTTCCAGTCG
This sequence comes from Chloromyia formosa, assembly GCA_964017055.1. Classification (NCBI taxonomy): domain Eukaryota; kingdom Metazoa; phylum Arthropoda; class Insecta; order Diptera; family Stratiomyidae; genus Chloromyia; species Chloromyia formosa. The sequence goes on from OZ024818.1 coordinate 28,040,450, forward strand.
AGGGATGACTTTGCCTTGAAATTTTCAACTTTTCTTGCGGTTTTTGTTCCGGAATCGTATTTTTGGTTTTTAGGGCATGGTACCAGCTGCATTTTAAGACCCAAATCAACTCCCTAGCTGCCGTAGTTTTCGAGTTACAGCCATTTGAAAAAGTGCAAGTTTGGACCCTCTAGCTGCCTCCGTTTCCGAGATATTCAAGGTTTTATATTTTCCAGTCGAGGGGTGACTTTGCCTTGAAATTTTCAACTTTTCTTGCGGTTTTTGTTCCGGAATCGTATTTTTGGTTTTTAGGGCATGGTACCAGCTGCATTTTAAGACCCAAATCAACTCCCTAGCTGCCGTAGTTTTCGAGTTACAGCCATTTGAAAAAGTGCAAGTTTGGACCCTCTAGCTGCCTCCGTTTCCGAGATATTCAAGGTTTTATATTTTCCAGTCGAGGGGTGACTTTGCCTTGAAATTTTCAACTTTTCTTGCGGTTTTTGTTCCGGAATCGTATTTTTGGTTTTTAGGGCATGGTACCAGCTGCATTTTAAGACCCAAATCAACTCCCTAGCTGCCGTAGTTTTCGAGTTACAGCCATTTGAAAAAGTGCAAGTTTGGACCCTCTAGCTGCCTCCGTTTCCGAGATATTCAAGGTTTTATATTTTCCAGTCGAGGGGTGACTTTGCCTTGAAATTTTCAACTTTTCTTGCGGTTTTTGTTCCGGAATCGTATTTTTGGTTTTTAGGGCATGGTACCAGCTGCATTTTAAGACCCAAATCAACTCCCTAGCTGCCGTAGTTTTCGAGTTACAGCCATTTGAAAAAGTGCAAGTTTGGACCCTCTAGCTGCCTCCGTTTCCGAGATATTCAAGGTTTTATATTTTCCAGTCGAGGGGTGACTTTGCCTTGAAATTTTCAACTTTTCTTGCGGTTTTTGTTCCGGAATCGTATTTTTGGTTTTTAGGGCATGGTACCAGCTGCATTTTAAGACCCAAATCAACTCCCTAGCTGCCGTAGTTTTCGAGTTACAGCCATTTGAAAAAGTGCAAGTTTGGACCCTCTAGCTGCCTCCGTTTCCGAGATATTCAAGGTTTTATATTTTCCAGTCGAGGGGTGACTTTGCCTTGAAATTTTCAACTTTTCTTGCGGTTTTTGTTCCGGAATCCTATTTTTGGTTTTTAGGGCATGGTACCAGCTGCATTCTAAGACCCAAATCAACTCCCTAGCTGCCGTAGTTTTCGAGTTACAGCCATTTGAAAAAGTGCAAGTTTGGACCCTCTAGCTGCCTCCGTTTCCGAGATATTCAAGGTTTTATATTTTCCAGTCGAGGGATGACTTTGCCTTGAAATTTTCAACTTTTCTTGCGGTTTTTGTTCCGGAATCGTATTTTTGGTTTTTAGGGCATGGTACCAGCTGCATTTTAAGACCCAAATCAACTCCCTAGCTGCCGTAGTTTTCGAGTTACAGCCATTTGAAAAAGTGCAAGTTTGGACCCTCTAGCTGCCTCCGTTTCCGAGATATTCAAGGTTTTATATTTTCCAGTCGAGGGGTGACTTTGCCTTGAAATTTTCAACTTTTCTTGCGGTTTTTGTTCCGGAATCGTATTTTTGGTTTTTAGGGCATGGTACCAGCTGCATTTTAAGACCCAAATCAACTCCCTAGCTGCCGTAGTTTTCGAGTTACAGCCATTTGAAAAAGTGCAAGTTTGGACCCTCTAGCTGCCTCCGTTTCCGAGATATTCAAGGTTTTATATTTTCCAGTCGAGGGGTGACTTTGCCTTGAAATTTTCAACTTTTCTTGCGGTTTTTGTTCCGGAATCGTATTTTTGGTTTTTAGGGCATGGTACCAGCTGCATTTTAAGACCCAAATCAACTCCCTAGCTGCCGTAGTTTTCGAGTTACAGCCATTTGAAAAAGTGCAAGTTTGGACCCTCTAGCTGCCTCCGTTTCCGAGATATTCAAGGTTTTATATTTTCCAGTCGAGGGGTGACTTTGCCTTGAAATTTTCAACTTTTCTTGCGGTTTTTGTTCCGGAATCGTATTTTTGGTTTTTAGGGCATGGTACCAGCTGCATTTTAAGACCCAAATCAACTCCCTAGCTGCCGTAGTTTTCGAGTTACAGCCATTTGAAAAAGTGCAAGTTTGGACCCTCTAGCTGCCTCCGTTTCCGAGATATTCAAGGTTTTATATTTTCCAGTCGAGGGGTGACTTTGCCTTGAAATTTTCAACTTTTCTTGCGGTTTTTGTTCCGGAATCGTATTTTTGGTTTTTAGGGCATGGTACAAGCTGCGTTTTAAGACCAAAATCAACTCCCTAGCTGCCGTAGTTTTCGAGTTACAGCCATTTGAAAAAGTGCAAGTTTGGACCCTCTAGCTGCCTCCGTTTCCGAGATATTCAAGGTTTTATATTTTCCAGTCGAGGGGTGACTTTGCCTTGAAATTTTCAACTTTTCTTGCGGTTTTTGTTCCGGAATCCTATTTTTGGTTTTTAGGGCATGGTACAAGCTGCGTTTTAAGACCAAAATCAACTCCCTTGCTGCCGTAGTTTTCGAGTTACAGCCATTTGAAAAAGTGCAAGTTTGGACCCTCTAGCTGCCTCCGTTTCCGAGATATTCAAGGTTTTATATTTTCCAGTCGAGGGGTGACTTTGCCTTGAAATTTTCAACTTTTCTTGCGGTTTTTGTTCCGGAATCGTATTTTTGGTTTTTAGGGCATGGTACCAGCTGCATTTTAAGACCCAAATCAACTCCCTAGCTGCCGTAGTTTTCGAGTTACAGCCATTTGAAAAAGTGCAAGTTTGGACCCTCTAGCTGCCTCCGTTTCCGAGATATTCAAGGTTTTATATTTTCCAGTCGAGGGGTGACTTTGCCTTGAAATTTTCAACTTTTCTTGCGGCTTTTGTTCCGGAATCGTATTTTTGGTTTTTAGGGCATGGTACAAGCTGCGTTTTAAGACCCAAATCAACTCCCTAGCTGCCGTAGTTTTCGAGTTACAGCCATTTGAAAAAGTGCAAGTTTGGACCCTCTAGCTGCCTCCGTTTCCGAGATATTCAAGGTTTTATATTTTCCAGTCGAGGGGTGACTTTGCCTTGAAATTTTCAACTTTTCTTGCGGTTTTTGTTCCGGAATCCTAATTTTGGTTTTTAGGGCATGGTACAAGCTGCGTTTTAAGACCAAAATCAAGTCCCTAGCTGCCGTGGTTTTCGAGTTACAGCCATTTGAAAAAGTGCAAGTTTGGACCCTCTAGCTGCCTCCGTTTCCGAGATATTCAAGGTTTTATATTTTCCAGTCGAGGGGTGACTTTGCCTTGAAATTTTCAACTTTTCTTGCGGTTTTTGTTCCGGAATCGTATTTTTGGTTTTTAGGGCATGGTACCAGCTGCATTTTAAGACCCAAATCAACTCCCTAGCTGCCGTAGTTTTCGAGTTACAGCCATTTGAAAAAGTGCAAGTTTGGACCCTCTAGCTGCCTCCGTTTCCGAGATATTCAAGGTTTTATATTTTCCAGTCGAGGGGTGACTTTGCCTTGAAATTTTCAACTTTTCTTGCGGTTTTTGTTCCGGAATCCTATTTTTGGTTTTTAGGGCATGGTACCAGCTGCATTTTAAGACCCAAATCAACTCCCTAGCTGCCGTAGTTTTCGAGTTACAGCCATTTGAAAAAGTGCAAGTTTGGACCCTCTAGCTGCCTCCGTTTCCGAGATATTCAAGGTTTTATATTTTCCAGTCGAGGGGTGACTTTGCCTTGAAATTTTCAACTTTTCTTGCGGTTTTTGTTCCGGAATCGTAATTTTGGTTTTTAGGGCATGGTACAAGCTGCGTTTTAAGACCAAAATCAACTCCCTAGCTGCCGTGGTTTTCGAGTTACAGCCATTTGAAAAAGTGCAAGTTTGGACCCTCTAGCTGCCTCCGTTTCCGAGATATTCAAGGTTTTATATTTTCCAGTCGAGGGGTGACTTTGCCTTGAAATTTTCAACTTTTCTTGCGGTTTTTGTTCCGGAATCGTATTTTTGGTTTTTAGGGCATGGTACCAGCTGCATTTTAAGACCCAAATCAACTCCCTAGCTGCCGTAGTTTTCGAGTTACAGCCATTTGAAAAAGTGCAAGTTTGGACCCTCTAGCTGCCTCCGTTTCCGAGATATTCAAGGTTTTATATTTTCCAGTCGAGGGGTGACTTTGCCTTGAAATTTTCAACTTTTCTTGCGGTTTTTGTTCCGGAATCGTATTTTTGGTTTTTAGGGCATGGTACCAGCTGCATTTTAAGACCCAAATCAACTCCCTAGCTGCCGTAGTTTTCGAGTTACAGCCATTTGAAAAAGTGCAAGTTTGGACCCTCTAGCTGCCTCCGTTTCCGAGATATTCAAGGTTTTATATTTTCCAGTCGAGGGGTGACTTTGCCTTGAAATTTTCAACTTTTCTTGCGGTTTTTGTTCCGGAATCCTATTTTTGGTTTTTAGGGCATGGTACCAGCTGCATTTTAAGACCCAAATCAACTCCCTAGCTGCCGTAGTTTTCGAGTTACAGCCATTTGAAAAAGTGCAAGTTCGGACCCTCTAGCTGCCTCCGTTTCCGAGATATTCAAGGTTTTATATTTTCCAGTCGAGGGGTGACTTTGCCTTGAAATTTTCAACTTTTCTTGCGGTTTTTGTTCCGGAATCCTATTTTTGGTTTTTAGGGCATGGTACCAGCTGCATTTTAAGACCCAAATCAACTCCCTAGCTGCCGTAGTTTTCGAGTTACAGCCATTTGAAAAAGTGCAAGTTTGGACCCTCTAGCTGCCTCCGTTTCCGAGATATTCAAGGTTTTTTATTTTCCAGTCGAGGGGTGACTTTGCCTTGAAATTTTCAACTTTTCTTGCGGTTTTTGTTCCGGAATCGTATTTTTGGTTTTTAGGGCATGGTACCAGCTGCATTTTAAGACCCAAATCAACTCCCTTTGTTCCGGAATCGTATTTTTGGTTTTTAGGGCATGGTACCAGCTGCATTTTAAGACCCAAATCAACTCCCTAGCTGCCGTAGTTTTCGAGTTACAGCCATTTGAAAAAGTGCAAGTTTGGACCCTCTAGCTGCCTCCGTTTCCGAGATATTCAAGGTTTTATATTTTCCAGTCGAGGGGTGACTTTGCCTTGAAATTTTCAACTTTTCTTGCGGTTTTTGTTCCGGAATCCTATTTTTGGTTTTTAGGGCATGGTACCAGCTGCATTTTAAGACCCAAATCAACTCCCTAGCTGCCGTAGTTTTCGAGTTACAGCCATTTGAAAAAGTGCAAGTTCGGACCCTCTAGCTGCCTCCGTTTGCGAGATATTCAAGGTTTTATATTTTCCAGTCGAGGGGTGACTTTGCCTTGAAATTTTCAACTTTTCTTGCGGTTTTTGTTCCGGAATCCTATTTTTGGTTTTTAGGGCATGGTACCAGCTGCATTTTAAGACCCAAATCAACTCCCTAGCTGCCGTAGTTTTCGAGTTACAGCCATTTGAAAAAGTGCAAGTTTGGACCCTCTAGCTGCCTCCGTTTCCGAGATATTCAAGGTTTTTTATTTTCCAGTCGAGGGGTGACTTTGCCTTGAAATTTTCAACTTTTCTTGCGGTTTTTGTTCCGGAATCGTATTTTTGGTTTTTAGGGCATGGTACCAGCTGCATTTTAAGACCCAAATCAACTCCCTAGCTGCCGTAGTTTTCGAGTTACAGCCATTTGAAAAAGTGCAAGTTTGGACCCTCTAGCTGCCTCCGTTTCCGAGATATTCAAGGTTTTATATTTTCCAGTCGAGGGGTGACTTTGCCTTGAAATTTTCAACTTTTCTTGCGGTTTTTGTTCCGGAATCGTATTTTTGGTTTTTAGGGCATGGTACCAGCTGCATTTTAAGACCCAAATCAACTCCCTAGCTGCCGTAGTTTTCGAGTTACAGCCATTTGAAAAAGTGCAAGTTTGGACCCTCTAGCTGCCTCCGTTTCCGAGATATTCAAGGTTTTATATTTTCCAGTCGAGGGGTGACTTTGCCTTGAAATTTTCAACTTTTCTTGCGGTTTTTGTTCCGGAATCCTATTTTTGGTTTTTAGGGCATGGTACCAGCTGCATTTTAAGACCCAAATCAACTCCCTAGCTGCCGTAGTTTTCGAGTTACAGCCATTTGAAAAAGTGCAAGTTTGGACCCTCTAGCTGCCTCCGTTTCCGAGATATTCAAGGTTTTATATTTTCCAGTCGAGGGGTGACTTTGCCTTGAAATTTTCAACTTTTCTTGCGGTTTTTGTTCCGGAATCCTATTTTTGGTTTTTAGGGCATGGTACCAGCTGCATTTTAAGACCCAAATCAACTCCCTAGTTGCCGTAGTTTTCGAGTTACAGCCATTTGAAAAAGTGCAAGTTTGGACCCTCTAGCTGCCTCCGTTTCCGAGATATTCAAGGTTTTTTATTTTCCAGTCGAGGGGTGACTTTGCCTTGAAATTTTCAACTTTTCTTGCGGTTTTTGTTCCGGAATCCTATTTTTGGTTTTTAGGGCATGGTACCAGCTGCATTCTAAGACCCAAATCAACTCCCTAGCTGCCGTAGTTTTCGAGTTACAGCCATTTGAAAAAGTGCAAGTTTGGACCCTCTAGCTGCCTCCGTTTCCGAGATATTCAAGGTTTTATATTTTCCAGTCGAGGGGTGACTTTGCCTTGAAATTTTCAACTTTTCTTGCGGTTTTTGTTCCGGAATCGTATTTTTGGTTTTTAGGGCATGGTACCAGCTGCATTTTAAGACCCAAATCAACTCCCTAGCTGCCGTAGTTTTCGAGTTAGAGCCATTTGAAAAAGTGCAAGTTTGGACCCTCTAGCTGCCTCCGTTTCCGAGATATTCAAGGTTTTATATTTTCCAGTCGAGGGGTGACTTTGCCTTGAAATTTTCAACTTTTCTTGCGGTTTTTGTTCCGGAATCCTATTTTTGGTTTTTAGGGCATGGTACCAGCTGCATTTTAAGACCCAAATCAACTCCCTAGCTGCCGTAGTTTTCGAGTTACAGCCATTTGAAAAAGTGCAAGTTTGGACCCTCTAGCTGCCTCCGTTTCCGAGATATTCAAGGTTTTTTATTTTCCAGTCGAGGGGTGACTTTGCCTTGAAATTTTCAACTTTTCTTGCGGTTTTTGTTCCGGAATCGTATTTTTGGTTTTTAGGGCATGGTACCAGCTGCATTTTAAGACCCAAATCAACTCCCTAGCTGCCGTAGTTTTCGAGTTACAGCCATTTGAAAAAGTGCAAGTTTGGACCCTCTAGCTGCCTCCGTTTCCGAGATATTCAAGGTTTTATATTTTCCAGTCGAGGGGTGACTTTGCCTTGAAATTTTCAACTTTTCTTGCGGTTTTTGTTCCGGAATCGTATTTTTGGTTTTTAGGGCATGGTACCAGCTGCATTTTAAGACCCAAATCAACTCCCTAGCTGCCGTAGTTTTCGAGTTACAGCCATTTGAAAAAGTGCAAGTTTGGACCCTCTAGCTGCCTCCGTTTCCGAGATATTCAAGGTTTTATATTTTCCAGTCGAGGGGTGACTTTGCCTTGAAATTTTCAACTTTTCTTGCGGTTTTTGTTCCGGAATCGTATTTTTGGTTTTTAGGGCATGGTACCAGCTGCATTTTAAGACCCAAATCAACTCCCTAGCTGCCGTAGTTTTCGAGTTACAGCCATTTGAAAAAGTGCAAGTTTGGACCCTCTAGCTGCCTCCGTTTCCGAGATATTCAAGGTTTTATATTTTCCAGTCGAGGGGTGACTTTGCCTTGAAATTTTCAACTTTTCTTGCGGTTTTTGTTCCGGAATCGTATTTTTGGTTTTTAGGGCATGGTACCAGCTGCATTTTAAGACCCAAATCAACTCCCTAGCTGCCGTAGTTTTCGAGTTACAGCCATTTGAAAAAGTGCAAGTTTGGACCCTCTAGCTGCCTCCGTTTCCGAGATATTCAAGGTTTTATATTTTCCAGTCGAGGGGTGACTTTGCCTTGAAATTTTCAACTTTTCTTGCGGTTTTTGTTCCGGAATCCTATTTTTGGTTTTTAGGGCATGGTACCAGCTGCATTCTAAGACCCAAATCAACTCCCTAGCTGCCGTAGTTTTCGAGTTACAGCCATTTGAAAAAGTGCAAGTTTGGACCCTCTAGCTGCCTCCGTTTCCGAGATATTCAAGGTTTTATATTTTCCAGTCGAGGGGTGACTTTGCCTTGAAATTTTCAACTTTTCTTGCGGTTTTTGTTCCGGAATCGTATTTTTGGTTTTTAGGGCATGGTACCAGCTGCATTTTAAGACCCAAATCAACTCCCTAGCTGCCGTAGTTTTCGAGTTACAGCCATTTGAAAAAGTGCAAGTTTGGACCCTCTAGCTGCCTCCGTTTCCGAGATATTCAAGGTTTTATATTTTCCAGTCGAGGGGTGACTTTGCCTTGAAATTTTCAACTTTTCTTGCGGTTTTTGTTCCGGAATCGTATTTTTGGTTTTTAGGGCATGGTACCAGCTGCATTTTAAGACCCAAATCAACTCCCTAGCTGCCGTAGTTTTCGAGTTACAGCCATTTGAAAAAGTGCAAGTTTGGACCCTCTAGCTGCCTCCGTTTCCGAGATATTCAAGGTTTTATATTTTCCAGTCGAGGGGTGACTTTGCCTTGAAATTTTCAACTTTTCTTGCGGTTTTTGTTCCGGAATCCTATTTTTGGTTTTTAGGGCATGGTACCAGCTGCATTCTAAGACCCAAATCAACTCCCTAGCTGCCGTAGTTTTCGAGTTACAGCCATTTGAAAAAGTGCAAGTTTGGACCCTCTAGCTGCCTCCGTTTCCGAGATATTCAAGGTTTTATATTTTCCAGTCGAGGGGTGACTTTGCCTTGAAATTTTCAACTTTTCTTGCGGTTTTTGTTCCGGAATCGTATTTTTGGTTTTTAGGGCATGGTACCAGCTGCATTTTAAGACCCAAATCAACTCCCTAGCTGCCGTAGTTTTCGAGTTACAGCCATTTGAAAAAGTGCAAGTTTGGACCCTCTAGCTGCCTCCGTTTCCGAGATATTCAAGGTTTTATATTTTCCAGTCGAGGGGTGACTTTGCCTTGAAATTTTCAACTTTTCTTGCGGTTTTTGTTCCGGAATCGTATTTTTGGTTTTTAGGGCATGGTACCAGCTGCATTTTAAGACCCAAATCAACTCCCTAGCTGCCGTAGTTTTCGAGTTACAGCCATTTGAAAAAGTGCAAGTTTGGACCCTCTAGCTGCCTCCGTTTCCGAGATATTCAAGGTTTTATATTTTCCAGTCGAGGGGTGACTTTGCCTTGAAATTTTCAACTTTTCTTGCGGTTTTTGTTCCGGAATCCTATTTTTGGTTTTTAGGGCATGGTACCAGCTGCATTCTAAGACCCAAATCAACTCCCTAGCTGCCGTAGTTTTCGAGTTACAGCCATTTGAAAAAGTGCAAGTTTGGACCCTCTAGCTGCCTCCGTTTCCGAGATATTCAAGGTTTTATATTTTCCAGTCGAGGGGTGACTTTGCCTTGAAATTTTCAACTTTTCTTGCGGTTTTTGTTCCGGAATCGTATTTTTGGTTTTTAGGGCATGGTACCAGCTGCATTTTAAGACCCAAATCAACTCCCTAGCTGCCGTAGTTTTCGAGTTACAGCCATTTGAAAAAGTGCAAGTTTGGACCCTCTAGCTGCCTCCGTTTCCGAGATATTCAAGGTTTTATATTTTCCAGTCGAGGGGTGACTTTGCCTTGAAATTTTCAACTTTTCTTGCGGTTTTTGTTCCGGAATCGTATTTTTGGTTTTTAGGGCATGGTACCAGCTGCATTTTAAGACCCAAATCAACTCCCTAGCTGCCGTAGTTTTCGAGTTACAGCCATTTGAAAAAGTGCAAGTTTGGACCCTCTAGCTGCCTCCGTTTCCGAGATATTCAAGGTTTTATATTTTCCAGTCGAGGGGTGACTTTGCCTTGAAATTTTCAACTTTTCTTGCGGTTTTTGTTCCGGAATCGTATTTTTGGTTTTTAGGGCATGGTACCAGCTGCATTTTAAGACCCAAATCAACTCCCTAGCTGCCGTAGTTTTCGAGTTACAGCCATTTGAAAAAGTGCAAGTTTGGACCCTCTAGCTGCCTCCGTTTCCGAGATATTCAAGGTTTTATATTTTCCAGTCGAGGGGTGACTTTGCCTTGAAATTTTCAACTTTTCTTGCGGTTTTTGTTCCGGAATCGTATTTTTGGTTTTTAGGGCATGGTACCAGCTGCATTTTAAGACCCAAATCAACTCCCTAGCTGCCGTAGTTTTCGAGTTACAGCCATTTGAAAAAGTGCAAGTTTGGACCCTCTAGCTGCCTCCGTTTCCGAGATATTCAAGGTTTTATATTTTCCAGTCGAGGGGTGACTTTGCCTTGAAATTTTCAACTTTTCTTGCGGTTTTTGTTCCGGAATCCTATTTTTGGTTTTTAGGGCATGGTACCAGCTGCATTTTAAGACCCAAATCAACTCCCTAGCTGCCGTAGTTTTCGAGTTACAGCCATTTGAAAAAGTGCAAGTTTGGACCCTCTAGCTGCCTCCGTTTCCGAGATATTCAAGGTTTTATATTTTCCAGTCGAGGGGTGACTTTGCCTTGAAATTTTCAACTTTTCTTGCGGTTTTTGTTCCGGAATCCTATTTTTGGTTTTTAGGGCATGGTACCAGCTGCATTTTAAGACCCAAATCAACTCCCTAGCTGCCGTAGTTTTCGAGTTACAGCCATTTGAAAAAGTGCAAGTTTGGACCCTCTAGCTGCCTCCGTTTCCGAGATATTCAAGGTTTTTTATTTTCCAGTCGAGGGGTGACTTTGCCTTGAAATTTTCAACTTTTCTTGCGGTTTTTGTTCCGGAATCGTATTTTTGGTTTTTAGGGCATGGTACCAGCTGCATTTTAAGACCCAAATCAACTCCCTAGCTGCCGTAGTTTTCGAGTTACAGCCATTTGAAAAAGTGCAAGTTTGGACCCTCTAGCTGCCTCCGTTTCCGAGATATTCAAGGTTTTATATTTTCCAGTCGAGGGGTGACTTTGCCTTGAAATTTTCAACTTTTCTTGCGGTTTTTGTTCCGGAATCGTATTTTTGGTTTTTAGGGCATGGTACCAGCTGCATTTTAAGACCCAAATCAACTCCCTAGCTGCCGTAGTTTTCGAGTTACAGCCATTTGAAAAAGTGCAAGTTTGGACCCTCTAGCTGCCTCCGTTTCCGAGATATTCAAGGTTTTATATTTTCCAGTCGAGGGGTGACTTTGCCTTGAAATTTTCAACTTTTCTTGCGGTTTTTGTTCCGGAATCCTATTTTTGGTTTTTAGGGCATGGTACCAGCTGCATTTTAAGACCCAAATCAACTCCCTAGCTGCCGTAGTTTTCGAGTTACAGCCATTTGAAAAAGTGCAAGTTTGGACCCTCTAGCTGCCTCCGTTTCCGAGATATTCAAGGTTTTTTATTTTCCAGTCGAGGGGTGACTTTGCCTTGAAATTTTCAACTTTTCTTGCGGTTTTTGTTCCGGAATCGTATTTTTGGTTTTTAGGGCATGGTACCAGCTGCATTTTAAGACCCAAATCAACTCCCTAGCTGCCGTAGTTTTCGAGTTACAGCCATTTGAAAAAGTGCAAGTTTGGACCCTCTAGCTGCCTCCGTTTCCGAGATATTCAAGGTTTTATATTTTCCAGTCGAGGGGTGACTTTGCCTTGAAATTTTCAACTTTTCTTGCGGTTTTTGTTCCGGAATCGTATTTTTGGTTTTTAGGGCATGGTACCAGCTGCATTTTAAGACCCAAATCAACTCCCTAGCTGCCGTAGTTTTCGAGTTACAGCCATTTGAAAAAGTGCAAGTTTGGACCCTCTAGCTGCCTCCGTTTCCGAGATATTCAAGGTTTTATATTTTCCAGTCGAGGGGTGACTTTGCCTTGAAATTTTCAACTTTTCTTGCGGTTTTTGTTCCGGAATCGTATTTTTGGTTTTTAGGGCATGGTACCAGCTGCATTTTAAGACCCAAATCAACTCCCTAGCTGCCGTAGTTTTCGAGTTACAGCCATTTGAAAAAGTGCAAGTTTGGACCCTCTAGCTGCCTCCGTTTCCGAGATATTCAAGGTTTTATATTTTCCAGTCGAGGGGTGACTTTGCCTTGAAATTTTCAACTTTTCTTGCGGTTTTTGTTCCGGAATCGTATTTTTGGTTTTTAGGGCATGGTACCAGCTGCATTTTAAGACCCAAATCAACTCCCTAGCTGCCGTAGTTTTCGAGTTACAGCCATTTGAAAAAGTGCAAGTTTGGACCCTCTAGCTGCCTCCGTTTCCGAGATATTCAAGGTTTTATATTTTCCAGTCGAGGGGTGACTTTGCCTTGAAATTTTCAACTTTTCTTGCGGTTTTTGTTCCGGAATCGTATTTTTGGTTTTTAGGGCATGGTACCAGCTGCATTTTAAGACCCAAATCAACTCCCTAGCTGCCGTAGTTTTCGAGTTACAGCCATTTGAAAAAGTGCAAGTTTGGACCCTCTAGCTGCCTCCGTTTCCGAGATATTCAAGGTTTTATATTTTCCAGTCGAGGGGTGACTTTGCCTTGAAATTTTCAACTTTTCTTGCGGTTTTTGTTCCGGAATCCTATTTTTGGTTTTTAGGGCATGGTACCAGCTGCATTTTAAGACCCAAATCAACTCCCTAGCTGCCGTAGTTTTCGAGTTACAGCCATTTGAAAAAGTGCAAGTTTGGACCCTCTAGCTGCCTCCGTTTCCGAGATATTCAAGGTTTTTTATTTTCCAGTCGAGGGGTGACTTTGCCTTGAAATTTTCAACTTTTCTTGCGGTTTTTGTTCCGGAATCGTATTTTTGGTTTTTAGGGCATGGTACCAGCTGCATTTTAAGACCCAAATCAACTCCCTAGCTGCCGTAGTTTTCGAGTTACAGCCATTTGAAAAAGTGCAAGTTTGGACCCTCTAGCTGCCTCCGTTTCCGAGATATTCAAGGTTTTATATTTTCCAGTCGAGGGGTGACTTTGCCTTGAAATTTTCAACTTTTCTTGCGGTTTTTGTTCCGGAATCCTATTTTTGGTTTTTAGGGCATGGTACCAGCTGCATTTTAAGACCCAAATCAACTCCCTAGCTGCCGTAGTTTTCGAGTTACAGCCATTTGAAAAAGTGCAAGTTTGGACCCTCTAGCTGCCTCCGTTTCCGAGATATTCAAGGTTTTATATTTTCCAGTCGAGGGGTGACTTTGCCTTGAAATTTTCAACTTTTCTTGCGGTTTTTGTTCCGGAATCCTATTTTTGGTTTTTAGGGCATGGTACCAGCTGCATTCTAAGACCCAAATCAACTCCCTAGCTGCCGTAGTTTTCGAGTTACAGCCATTTGAAAAAGTGCAAGTTTGGACCCTCTAGCTGCCTCCGTTTCCGAGATATTCAAGGTTTTATATTTTCCAGTCGAGGGGTGACTTTGCCTTGAAATTTTCAACTTTTCTTGCGGTTTTTGTTCCGGAATCGTATTTTTGGTTTTTAGGGCATGGTACCAGCTGCATTTTAAGACCCAAATCAACTCCCTAGCTGCCGTAGTTTTCGAGTTACAGCCATTTGAAAAAGTGCAAGTTTGGACCCTCTAGCTGCCTCCGTTTCCGAGATATTCAAGGTTTTATATTTTCCAGTCGAGGGGTGACTTTGCCTTGAAATTTTCAACTTTTCTTGCGGTTTTTGTTCCGGAATCGTATTTTTGGTTTTTAGGGCATGGTACCAGCTGCATTTTAAGACCCAAATCAACTCCCTAGCTGCCGTAGTTTTCGAGTTACAGCCATTTGAAAAAGTGCAAGTTTGGACCCTCTAGCTGCCTCCGTTTCCGAGATATTCAAGGTTTTATATTTTCCAGTCGAGGGGTGACTTTGCCTTGAAATTTTCAACTTTTCTTGCGGTTTTTGTTCCGGAATCCTATTTTTGGTTTTTAGGGCATGGTACCAGCTGCATTCTAAGACCCAAATCAACTCCCTAGCTGCCGTAGTTTTCGAGTTACAGCCATTTGAAAAAGTGCAAGTTTGGACCCTCTAGCTGCCTCCGTTTCCGAGATATTCAAGGTTTTATATTTTCCAGTCGAGGGGTGACTTTGCCTTGAAATTTTCAACTTTTCTTGCGGTTTTTGTTCCGGAATCGTATTTTTGGTTTTTAGGGCATGGTACCAGCTGCATTTTAAGACCCAAATCAACTCCCTAGCTGCCGTAGTTTTCGAGTTACAGCCATTTGAAAAAGTGCAAGTTTGGACCCTCTAGCTGCCTCCGTTTCCGAGATATTCAAGGTTTTATATTTTCCAGTCGAGGGGTGACTTTGCCTTGAAATTTTCAACTTTTCTTGCGGTTTTTGTTCCGGAATCCTATTTTTGGTTTTTAGGGCATGGTACCAGCTGCATTTTAAGACCCAAATCAACTCCCTAGCTGCCGTAGTTTTCGAGTTACAGCCATTTGAAAAAGTGCAAGTTTGGACCCTCTAGCTGCCTCCGTTTCCGAGATATTCAAGGTTTTATATTTTCCAGTCGAGGGGTGACTTTGCCTTGAAATTTTCAACTTTTCTTGCGGTTTTTGTTCCGGAATCGTATTTTTGGTTTTTAGGGCATGGTACCAGCTGCATTTTAAGACCCAAATCAACTCCCTAGCTGCCGTAGTTTTCGAGTTACAGCCATTTGAAAAAGTGCAAGTTTGGACCCTCTAGCTGCCTCCGTTTCCGAGATATTCAAGGTTTTATATTTTCCAGTCGAGGGGTGACTTTGCCTTGAAATTTTCAACTTTTCTTGCGGTTTTTGTTCCGGAATCGTATTTTTGGTTTTTAGGGCATGGTACCAGCTGCATTTTAAGACCCAAATCAACTCCCTAGCTGCCGTAGTTTTCGAGTTACAGCCATTTGAAAAAGTGCAAGTTTGGACCCTCTAGCTGCCTCCGTTTCCGAGATATTCAAGGTTTTATATTTTCCAGTCGAGGGGTGACTTTGCCTTGAAATTTTCAACTTTTCTTGCGGTTTTTGTTCCGGAATCCTATTTTTGGTTTTTAGGGCATGGTACCAGCTGCATTTTAAGACCCAAATCAACTCCCTAGCTGCCGTAGTTTTCGAGTTACAGCCATTTGAAAAAGTGCAAGTTTGGACCCTCTAGCTGCCTCCGTTTCCGAGATATTCAAGGTTTTTTATTTTCCAGTCGAGGGGTGACTTTGCCTTGAAATTTTCAACTTTTCTTGCGGTTTTTGTTCCGGAATCGTATTTTTGGTTTTTAGGGCATGGTACCAGCTGCATTTTAAGACCCAAATCAACTCCCTAGCTGCCGTAGTTTTCGAGTTACAGCCATTTGAAAAAGTGCAAGTTTGGACCCTCTAGCTGCCTCCGTTTCCGAGATATTCAAGGTTTTATATTTTCCAGTCGAGGGGTGACTTTGCCTTGAAATTTTCAACTTTTCTTGCGGTTTTTGTTCCGGAATCGTATTTTTGGTTTTTAGGGCATGGTACCAGCTGCATTTTAAGACCCAAATCAACTCCCTAGCTGCCGTAGTTTTCGAGTTACAGCCATTTGAAAAAGTGCAAGTTTGGACCCTCTAGCTGCCTCCGTTTCCGAGATATTCAAGGTTTTATATTTTCCAGTCGAGGGGTGACTTTGCCTTGAAATTTTCAACTTTTCTTGCGGTTTTTGTTCCGGAATCCTATTTTTGGTTTTTAGGGCATGGTACCAGCTGCATTTTAAGACCCAAATCAACTCCCTAGCTGCCGTAGTTTTCGAGTTACAGCCATTTGAAAAAGTGCAAGTTTGGACCCTCTAGCTGCCTCCGTTTCCGAGATATTCAAGGTTTTTTATTTTCCAGTCGAGGGGTGACTTTGCCTTGAAATTTTCAACTTTTCTTGCGGTTTTTGTTCCGGAATCGTATTTTTGGTTTTTAGGGCATGGTACCAGCTGCATTTTAAGACCCAAATCAACTCCCTAGCTGCCGTAGTTTTCGAGTTACAGCCATTTGAAAAAGTGCAAGTTTGGACCCTCTAGCTGCCTCCGTTTCCGAGATATTCAAGGTTTTATATTTTCCAGTCGAGGGGTGACTTTGCCTTGAAATTTTCAACTTTTCTTGCGGTTTTTGTTCCGGAATCGTATTTTTGGTTTTTAGGGCATGGTACCAGCTGCATTTTAAGACCCAAATCAACTCCCTAGCTGCCGTAGTTTTCGAGTTACAGCCATTTGAAAAAGTGCAAGTTTGGACCCTCTAGCTGCCTCCGTTTCCGAGATATTCAAGGTTTTATATTTTCCAGTCGAGGGGTGACTTTGCCTTGAAATTTTCAACTTTTCTTGCGGTTTTTGTTCCGGAATCGTATTTTTGGTTTTTAGGGCATGGTACCAGCTGCATTTTAAGACCCAAATCAACTCCCTAGCTGCCGTAGTTTTCGAGTTACAGCCATTTGAAAAAGTGCAAGTTTGGACCCTCTAGCTGCCTCCGTTTCCGAGATATTCAAGGTTTTATATTTTCCAGTCGAGGGGTGACTTTGCCTTGAAATTTTCAACTTTTCTTGCGGTTTTTGTTCCGGAATCGTATTTTTGGTTTTTAGGGCATGGTACCAGCTGCATTTTAAGACCCAAATCAACTCCCTAGCTGCCGTAGTTTTCGAGTTACAGCCATTTGAAAAAGTGCAAGTTTGGACCCTCTAGCTGCCTCCGTTTCCGAGATATTCAAGGTTTTATATTTTCCAGTCGAGGGGTGACTTTGCCTTGAAATTTTCAACTTTTCTTGCGGTTTTTGTTCCGGAATCGTATTTTTGGTTTTTAGGGCATGGTACCAGCTGCATTTTAAGACCCAAATCAACTCCCTAGCTGCCGTAGTTTTCGAGTTACAGCCATTTGAAAAAGTGCAAGTTTGGACCCTCTAGCTGCCTCCGTTTCCGAGATATTCAAGGTTTTATATTTTCCAGTCGAGGGGTGACTTTGCCTTGAAATTTTCAACTTTTCTTGCGGTTTTTGTTCCGGAATCCTATTTTTGGTTTTTAGGGCATGGTACCAGCTGCATTTTAAGACCCAAATCAACTCCCTAGCTGCCGTAGTTTTCGAGTTACAGCCATTTGAAAAAGTGCAAGTTTGGACCCTCTAGCTGCCTCCGTTTCCGAGATATTCAAGGTTTTTTATTTTCCAGTCGAGGGGTGACTTTGCCTTGAAATTTTCAACTTTTCTTGCGGTTTTTGTTCCGGAATCGTATTTTTGGTTTTTAGGGCATGGTACCAGCTGCATTTTAAGACCCAAATCAACTCCCTAGCTGCCGTAGTTTTCGAGTTACAGCCATTTGAAAAAGTGCAAGTTTGGACCCTCTAGCTGCCTCCGTTTCCGAGATATTCAAGGTTTTATATTTTCCAGTCGAGGGGTGACTTTGCCTTGAAATTTTCAACTTTTCTTGCGGTTTTTGTTCCGGAATCGTATTTTTGGTTTTTAGGGCATGGTACCAGCTGCATTTTAAGACCCAAATCAACTCCCTAGCTGCCGTAGTTTTCGAGTTACAGCCATTTGAAAAAGTGCAAGTTTGGACCCTCTAGCTGCCTCCGTTTCCGAGATATTCAAGGTTTTATATTTTCCAGTCGAGGGGTGACTTTGCCTTGAAATTTTCAACTTTTCTTGCGGTTTTTGTTCCGGAATCGTATTTTTGGTTTTTAGGGCATGGTACCAGCTGCATTTTAAGACCCAAATCAACTCCCTAGCTGCCGTAGTTTTCGAGTTACAGCCATTTGAAAAAGTGCAAGTTTGGACCCTCTAGCTGCCTCCGTTTCCGAGATATTCAAGGTTTTATATTTTCCAGTCGAGGGGTGACTTTGCCTTGAAATTTTCAACTTTTCTTGCGGTTTTTGTTCCGGAATCGTATTTTTGGTTTTTAGGGCATGGTACCAGCTGCATTTTAAGACCCAAATCAACTCCCTAGCTGCCGTAGTTTTCGAGTTACAGCCATTTGAAAAAGTGCAAGTTTGGACCCTCTAGCTGCCTCCGTTTCCGAGATATTCAAGGTTTTATATTTTCCAGTCGAGGGGTGACTTTGCCTTGAAATTTTCAACGTTTCTTGCGGTTTTTGTTCCGGAATCGTATTTTTGGTTTTTAGGGCATGGTACCAGCTGCATTTTAAGACCCAAATCAACTCCCTAGCTGCCGTAGTTTTCGAGTTACAGCCATTTGAAAAAGTGCAAGTTTGGACCCTCTAGCTGCCTCCGTTTCCGAGATATTCAAGGTTTTATATTTTCCAGTCGAGGGGTGACTTTGCCTTGAAATTTTCAACTTTTCTTGCGGTTTTTGTTCCGGAATCCTATTTTTGGTTTTTAGGGCATGGTACCAGCTGCATTTTAAGACCCAAATCAACTCCCTAGCTGCCGTAGTTTTCGAGTTACAGCCATTTGAAAAAGTGCAAGTTTGGACCCTCTAGCTGCCTCCGTTTCCGAGATATTCAAGGTTTTTTATTTTCCAGTCGAGGGGTGACTTTGCCTTGAAATTTTCAACTTTTCTTGCGGTTTTTGTTCCGGAATCGTATTTTTGGTTTTTAGGGCATGGTACCAGCTGCATTTTAAGACCCAAATCAACTCCCTAGCTGCCGTAGTTTTCGAGTTACAGCCATTTGAAAAAGTGCAAGTTTGGACCCTCTAGCTGCCTCCGTTTCCGAGATATTCAAGGTTTTATATTTTCCAGTCGAGGGGTGACTTTGCCTTGAAATTTTCAACTTTTCTTGCGGTTTTTGTTCCGGAATCGTATTTTTGGTTTTTAGGGCATGGTACCAGCTGCATTTTAAGACCCAAATCAACTCCCTAGCTGCCGTAGTTTTCGAGTTACAGCCATTTGAAAAAGTGCAAGTTTGGACCCTCTAGCTGCCTCCGTTTCCGAGATATTCAAGGTTTTATATTTTCCAGTCGAGGGGTGACTTTGCCTTGAAATTTTCAACTTTTCTTGCGGTTTTTGTTCCGGAATCGTATTTTTGGTTTTTAGGGCATGGTACCAGCTGCATTTTAAGACCCAAATCAACTCCCTAGCTGCCGTAGTTTTCGAGTTACAGCCATTTGAAAAAGTGCAAGTTTGGACCCTCTAGCTGCCTCCGTTTCCGAGATATTCAAGGTTTTATATTTTCCAGTCGAGGGGTGACTTTGCCTTGAAATTTTCAACTTTTCTTGCGGTTTTTGTTCCGGAATCGTATTTTTGGTTTTTAGGGCATGGTACCAGCTGCATTTTAAGACCCAAATCAACTCCCTAGCTGCCGTAGTTTTCGAGTTACAGCCATTTGAAAAAGTGCAAGTTTGGACCCTCTAGCTGCCTCCGTTTCCGAGATATTCAAGGTTTTATATTTTCCAGTCGAGGGGTGACTTTGCCTTGAAATTTTCAACTTTTCTTGCGGTTTTTGTTCCGGAATCGTATTTTTGGTTTTTAGGGCATGGTACCAGCTGCATTTTAAGACCCAAATCAACTCCCTAGCTGCCGTAGTTTTCGAGTTACAGCCATTTGAAAAAGTGCAAGTTTGGACCCTCTAGCTGCCTCCGTTTCCGAGATATTCAAGGTTTTATATTTTCCAGTCGAGGGGTGACTTTGCCTTGAAATTTTCAACTTTTCTTGCGGTTTTTGTTCCGGAATCGTATTTTTGGTTTTTAGGGCATGGTACCAGCTGCATTTTAAGACCCAAATCAACTCCCTAGCTGCCGTAGTTTTCGAGTTACAGCCATTTGAAAAAGTGCAAGTTTGGACCCTCTAGCTGCCTCCGTTTCCGAGATATTCAAGGTTTTATATTTTCCAGTCGAGGGGTGACTTTGCCTTGAAATTTTCAACTTTTCTTGCGGTTTTTGTTCCGGAATCCTATTTTTGGTTTTTAGGGCATGGTACCAGCTGCATTTTAAGACCCAAATCAACTCCCTAGCCGCCGTAGTTTTCGAGTTACAGCCATTTGAAAAAGTGCAAGTTTGGACCCTCTAGCTGCCTCCGTTTCCGAGATATTCAAGGTTTTATATTTTCCAGTCGAGGGGTGACTTTGCCTTGAAATTTTCAACTTTTCTTGCGGTTTTTGTTCCGGAATCCTATTTTTGGTTTTTAGGGCATGGTACCAGCTGCATTTTAAGACCCAAATCAACTCCCTAGCTGCCGTAGTTTTCGAGTTACAGCCATTTGAAAAAGTGCAAGTTTGGACCCTCTAGCTGCCTCCGTTTCCGAGATATTCAAGGTTTTTTATTTTCCAGTCGAGGGGTGACTTTGCCTTGAAATTTTCAACTTTTCTTGCGGTTTTTGTTCCGGAATCGTATTTTTGGTTTTTAGGGCATGGTACCAGCTGCATTTTAAGACCCAAATCAACTCCCTAGCTGCCGTAGTTTTCGAGTTACAGCCATTTGAAAAAGTGCAAGTTTGGACCCTCTAGCTGCCTCCGTTTCCGAGATATTCAAGGTTTTATATTTTCCAGTCGAGGGGTGACTTTGCCTTGAAATTTTCAACTTTTCTTGCGGTTTTTGTTCCGGAATCGTATTTTTGGTTTTTAGGGCATGGTACCAGCTGCATTTTAAGACCCAAATCAACTCCCTAGCTGCCGTAGTTTTCGAGTTACAGCCATTTGAAAAAGTGCAAGTTTGGACCCTCTAGCTGCCTCCGTTTCCGAGATATTCAAGGTTTTATATTTTCCAGTCGAGGGGTGACTTTGCCTTGAAATTTTCAACTTTTCTTGCGGTTTTTGTTCCGGAATCCTATTTTTGGTTTTTAGGGCATGGTACCAGCTGCATTTTAAGACCCAAATCAACTCCCTAGCTGCCGTAGTTTTCGAGTTACAGCCATTTGAAAAAGTGCAAGTTTGGACCCTCTAGCTGCCTCCGTTTCCGAGATATTCAAGGTTTTATATTTTCCAGTCGAGGGGTGACTTTGCCTTGAAATTTTCAACTTTTCTTGCGGTTTTTGTTCCGGAATCGTATTTTTGGTTTTTAGGGCATGGTACCAGCTGCATTTTAAGACCCAAATCAGCTCCCTAGCTGCCGTAGTTTTCGAGTTACAGCCATTTGAAAAAGTGCAAGTTTGGACCCTCTAGCTGCCTCCGTTTCCGAGATATTCAAGGTTTTATATTTTCCAGTCGAGGGGTGACTTTGCCTTGAAATTTTCAACTTTTCTTGCGGTTTTTGTTCCGGAATCCTATTTTTGGTTTTTAGGGCATGGTACCAGCTGCATTTTAAGACCCAAATCAACTCCCTAGCTGCCGTAGTTTTCGAGTTACAGCCATTTGAAAAAGTGCAAGTTTGGACCCTCTAGCTGCCTCCGTTTCCGAGATATTCAAGGTTTTATATTTTCCAGTCGAGGGGTGACTTTGCCTTGAAATTTTCAACTTTTCTTGCGGTTTTTGCTCCGGAATCCTATTTTTGGTTTTTAGGGCATGGTACCAGCTGCATTTTAAGACCCAAATCAACTCCCTAGCTGCCGTAGTTTTCGAGTTACAGCCATTTGAAAAAGTGCAAGTTTGGACCCTCTAGCTGCCTCCGTTTCCGAGATATTCAAGGTTTTTTATTTTCCAGTCGAGGGGTGACTTTGCCTTGAAATTTTCAACTTTTCTTGCGGTTTTTGTTCCGGAATCGTATTTTTGGTTTTTAGGGCATGGTACCAGCTGCATTTTAAGACCCAAATCAACTCCCTAGCTGCCGTAGTTTTCGAGTTACAGCCATTTGAAAAAGTGCAAGTTTGGACCCTCTAGCTGCCTCCGTTTCCGAGATATTCAAGGTTTTATATTTTCCAGTCGAGGGGTGGCTTTGCCTTGAAATTTTCAACTTTTCTTGCGGTTTTTGTTCCGGAATCGTATTTTTGGTTTTTAGGGCATGGTACCAGCTGCATTTTAAGACCCAAATCAACTCCCTAGCTGCCGTAGTTTTCGAGTTACAGCCATTTGAAAAAGTGCAAGTTTGGACCCTCTAGCTGCCTCCGTTTCCGAGATATTCAAGGTTTTATATTTTCCAGTCGAGGGGTGACTTTGCCTTGAAATTTTCAACTTTTCTTGCGGTTTTTGTTCCGGAATCCTATTTTTGGTTTTTAGGGCATGGTACCAGCTGCATTTTAAGACCCAAATCAACTCCCTAGCTGCCGTAGTTTTCGAGTTACAGCCATTTGAAAAAGTGCAAGTTTGGACCCTCTAGCTGCCTCCGTTTCCGAGATATTCAAGGTTTTTTATTTTCCAGTCGAGGGGTGACTTTGCCTTGAAATTTTCAACTTTTCTTGCGGTTTTTGTTCCGGAATCGTATTTTTGGTTTTTAGGGCATGGTACCAGCTGCATTTTAAGACCCAAATCAACTCCCTAGCTGCCGTAGTTTTCGAGTTACAGCCATTTGAAAAAGTGCAAGTTTGGACCCTCTAGCTGCCTCCGTTTCCGAGATATTCAAGGTTTTATATTTTCCAGTCGAGGGGTGACTTTGCCTTGAAATTTTCAACTTTTCTTGCGGTTTTTGTTCCGGAATCGTATTTTTGGTTTTTAGGGCATGGTACCAGCTGCATTTTAAGACCCAAATCAACTCCCTAGCTGCCGTAGTTTTCGAGTTACAGCCATTTGAAAAAGTGCAAGTTTGGACCCTCTAGCTGCCTCCGTTTCCGAGATATTCAAGGTTTTATATTTTCCAGTCGAGGGGTGACTTTGCCTTGAAATTTTCAACTTTTCTTGCGGTTTTTGTTCCGGAATCGTATTTTTGGTTTTTAGGGCATGGTACCAGCTGCATTTTAAGACCCAAATCAACTCCCTAGCTGCCGTAGTTTTCGAGTTACAGCCATTTGAAAAAGTGCAAGTTTGGACCCTCTAGCTGCCTCCGTTTCCGAGATATTCAAGGTTTTATATTTTCCAGTCGAGGGGTGACTTTGCCTTGAAATTTTCAACTTTTCTTGCGGTTTTTGTTCCGGAATCGTATTTTTGGTTTTTAGGGCATGGTACCAGCTGCATTTTAAGACCCAAATCAACTCCCTAGCTGCCGTAGTTTTCGAGTTACAGCCATTTGAAAAAGTGCAAGTTTGGACCCTCTAGCTGCCTCCGTTTCCGAGATATTCAAGGTTTTATATTTTCCAGTCGAGGGGTGACTTTGCCTTGAAATTTTCAACTTTTCTTGCGGTTTTTGTTCCGGAATCGTATTTTTGGTTTTTAGGGCATGGTACAAGCTGAGTTTTAAGACCAAAATCAACTCCCTAGCTGCCGTGGTTTTCGAGTTATAGCCATTTGAAAAAGTGCAAGTTTGGACCCTCTAGCTGCCTCCGTTTCCGAGATATTCAAGGTTTTATATTTTCCAGTCGAGGGGTGACTTTGCCTTGAAATTTTCAACTTTTCTTGCGGTTTTTGTTCCGGAATCCTATTTTTGGTTTTTAGGGCATGGTACCAGCTGCATTTTAAGACCCAAATCAACTCCCTAGCTGCCGTAGTTTTCGAGTTACAGCCATTTGAAAAAGTGCAAGTTTGGACCCTCTAGCTGCCTCCGTTTCCGAGATATTCAAGGTTTTATATTTTCCAGTCGAGGGGTGACTTTGCCTTGAAATTTTCAACTTTTCTTGCGGTTTTTGTTCCGGAATCGTAATTTTGGTTTTTAGGGCATGGTACAAGCTGCGTTTTAAGACCAAAATCAACTCCCTAGCTGCCGTGGTTTTCGAGTTACAGCCATTTGAAAAAGTGCAAGTTTGGACCCTCTAGCTGCCTCCGTTTCCGAGATATTCAAGGTTTTATATTTTCCAGTCGAGGGGTGACTTTGCCTTGAAATTTTCAACTTTTCTTGCGGTTTTTGTTCCGGAATCGTATTTTTGGTTTTTAGGGCATGGTACCAGCTGCATTTTAAGACCCAAATCAACTCCCTAGCTGCCGTAGTTTTCGAGTTACAGCCATTTGAAAAAGTGCAAGTTTGGACCCTCTAGCTGCCTCCGTTTCCGAGATATTCAAGGTTTTATATTTTCCAGTCGAGGGGTGACTTTGCCTTGAAATTTTCAACTTTTCTTGCGGTTTTTGTTCCGGAATCCTATTTTTGGTTTTTAGGGCATGGTACCAGCTGCATTTTAAGACCCAAATCAACTCCCTAGC
This sequence comes from Chloromyia formosa, assembly GCA_964017055.1. NCBI lineage: Eukaryota > Metazoa > Arthropoda > Insecta > Diptera > Stratiomyidae > Chloromyia > Chloromyia formosa. The sequence goes on from OZ024818.1 coordinate 28,064,402, forward strand.
TGCCGTAGTTTTCGAGTTACAGCCATTTGAAAAAGTGCAAGTTTGGACCCTCTAGCTGCCTCCGTTTCCGAGATATTCAAGGTTTTATATTTTCCAGTCGAGGTTGTGACTTTGCCTTGAAATTTTCAACTTTTCTTGCGGTTTTTGTTCCGGAATCGTATTTTTGGTTTTTAGGGCATGGTACCAGCTGCATTTTAAGACCCAAATCAACTCCCTAGCTGCCGTAGTTTTCGAGTTACAGCCATTTGAAAAAGTGCAAGTTTGGACCCTCTAGCTGCCTCCGTTTCCGAGATATTCAAGGTTTTATATTTTCCAGTCGAGGGGTGACTTTGCCTTGAAATTTTCAACTTTTCTTGCGGTTTTTGTTCCAGAATCGTATTTTTGGTTTTTAGGGCATGGTACCAGCTGCATTTTAAGACCCAAATCAACTCCCTAGCTGCCGTAGTTTTCGAGCTACAGCCATTTGAAAAAGTGCAAGTTTGGACCCTCTAGCTGCCTCCGTTTCCGAGATATTCAAGGTTTTATATTTTCCAGTCGAGGGGTGACTTTGCCTTGAAATTTTCAACTTTTCTTGCGGTTTTTGTTCCGGAATCCTATTTTTGGTTTTTAGGGCATGGTACCAGCTGCATTCTAAGACCCAAATCAACTCCCTAGCTGCCGTAGTTTTCGAGTTACAGCCATTTGAAAAAGTGCAAGTTTGGACCCTCTAGCTGCCTCCGTTTCCGAGATATTCAAGGTTTTATATTTTCCAGTCGAGGGGTGACTTTGCCTTGAAATTTTCAACTTTTCTTGCGGTTTTTGTTCCGGAATCCTATTTTTGGTTTTTAGGGCATGGTACCAGCTGCATTCTAAGACCCAAATCAACTCCCTAGCTGCCGTAGTTTTCGAGTTACAGCCATTTGAAAAAGTGCAAGTTTGGACCCTCTAGCTGCCTCCGTTTCCGAGATATTCAAGGTTTTTTATTTTCCAGTCGAGGGGTGACTTTGCCTTGAAATTTTCAACTTTTCTTGCGGTTTTTGTTCCGGAATCGTATTTTTGGTTTTTAGGGCATGGTACCAGCTGCATTTTAAGACCCAAATCAACTCCCTAGCTGCCGTAGTTTTCGAGTTACAGCCATTTGAAAAAGTGCAAGTTTGGACCCTCTAGCTGCCTCCGTTTCCGAGATATTCAAGGTTTTATATTTTCCAGTCGAGGGGTGACTTTGCCTTGAAATTTTAAACTTTTCTTGCGGTTTTTGTTCCGGAATCGTATTTTTGGTTTTTAGGGCATGGTACCAGCTGCATTTTAAGACCCAAATCAACTCCCTAGCTGCCGTAGTTTTCGAGTTACAGCCATTTGAAAAAGTGCAAGTTTGGACCCTCTAGCTGCCTCCGTTTCCGAGATATTCAAGGTTTTATATTTTCCAGTCGAGGGGTGACTTTGCCTTGAAATTTTCAACTTTTCTTGCGGTTTTTGTTCCGGAATCCTAATTTTGGTTTTTAGGGCATGGTACCAGCTGCATTCTAAGACCCAAATCAACTCCCTAGCTGCCGTAGTTTTCGAGTTACAGCCATTTGAAAAAGTGCAAGTTTGGACCCTCTAGCTGCCTCCGTTTCCGAGATATTCAAGGTTTTATATTTTCCAGTCGAGGGGTGACTTTGCCTTGAAATTTTCAACTTTTCTTGCGGTTTTTGTTCCGGAATCGTATTTTTGGTTTTTAGGGCATGGTACCAGCTGCATTTTAAGACCCAAATCAACTCCCTAGCTGCCGTAGTTTTCGAGTTACAGCCATTTGAAAAAGTGCAAGTTTGGACCCTCTAGCTGCCTCCGTTTCCGAGATATTCAAGGTTTTATATTTTCCAGTCGAGGGGTGACTTTGCCTTGAAATTTTCAACTTTTCTTGCGGTTTTTGTTCCGGAATCGTATTTTTGGTTTTTAGGGCATGGTACAAGCTGAGTTTTAAGACCAAAATCAACTCCCTAGCTGCCGTGGTTTTCGAGTTACAGCCATTTGAAAAAGTGCAAGTTTGGACCCTCTAGCTGCCTCCGTTTCCGAGATATTCAAGGTTTTATATTTTCCAGTCGAGGGGTGACTTTGCCTTGAAATTTTCAACTTTTCTTGCGGTTTTTGTTCCGGAATCCTATTTTTGGTTTTTAGGGCATGGTACCAGCTGCATTTTAAGACCCAAATCAACTCCCTAGCTGCCGTAGTTTTCGAGTTACAGCCATTTGAAAAAGTGCAAGTTTGGACCCTCTAGCTGCCTCCGTTTCCGAGATATTCAAGGTTTTATATTTTCCAGTCGAGGGGTGACTTTGCCTTGAAATTTTCAACTTTTCTTGCGGTTTTTGTTCCGGAATCGTATTTTTGGTTTTTAGGGCATGGTACAAGCTGAGTTTTAAGACCAAAATCAACTCCCTAGCTGCCGTTGTTTTCGAGTTACAGCCATTTGAAAAAGTGCAAGTTTGGACCCTCTAGCTGCCTCCGTTTCCGAGATATTCAAGGTTTTATATTTTCCAGTCGAGGGGTGACTTTGCCTTGAAATTTTCAACTTTTCTTGCGGTTTTTGTTCCGGAATCGTAATTTTGGTTTTTAGGGCATGGTACAAGCTGCGTTTTAAGACCAAAATCAACTCCCTAGCTGCCGTGGTTTTCGAGTTACAGCCATTTGAAAAAGTGCAAGTTTGGACCCTCTAGCTGCCTCCGTTTCCGAGATATTCAAGGTTTTATATTTTCCAGTCGAGGGGTGACTTTGCCTTGAAATTTTCAACTTTTCTTGCGGTTTTTGTTCCGGAATCGTATTTTTGGTTTTTAGGGCATGGTACCAGCTGCATTTTAAGACCCAAATCAACTCCCTAGCTGCCGTAGTTTTCGAGTTACAGCCATTTGAAAAAGTGCAAGTTTGGACCCTCTAGCTGCCTCCGTTTCCGAGATATTCAAGGTTTTATATTTTCCAGTCGAGGGGTGACTTTGCCTTGAAATTTTCAACTTTTCTTGCGGTTTTTGTTCCGGAATCCTATTTTTGGTTTTTAGGGCATGGTACCAGCTGCATTTTAAGACCCAAATCAACTCCCTAGCTGCCGTAGTTTTCGAGTTACAGCCATTTGAAAAAGTGCAAGTTTGGACCCTCTAGCTGCCTCCGTTTCCGAGATATTCAAGGTTTTATATTTTCCAGTCGAGGGGTGACTTTGCCTTGAAATTTTCAACTTTTCTTGCGGTTTTTGTTCCGGAATCGTATTTTTGGTTTTTAGGGCATGGTACCAGCTGCATTTTAAGACCCAAATCAACTCCCTAGCTGCCGTAGTTTTCGAGTTACAGCCATTTGAAAAAGTGCAAGTTTGGACCCTCTAGCTGCCTCCGTTTCCGAGATATTCAAGGTTTTATATTTTCCAGTCGAGGGGTGACTTTGCCTTGAAATTTTCAACTTTTCTTGCGGTTTTTGTTCCGGAATCCTATTTTTGGTTTTTAGGGCATGGTACCAGCTGCATTTTAAGACCCAAATCAACTCCCTAGCTGCCGTAGTTTTCGAGTTACAGCCATTTGAAAAAGTGCAAGTTTGGACCCTCTAGCTGCCTCCGTTTCCGAGATATTCAAGGTTTTATATTTTCCAGTCGAGGGGTGACTTTGCCTTGAAATTTTCAACTTTTCTTGCGGTTTTTGTTCCGGAATCCTATTTTTGGTTTTTAGGGCATGGTACCAGCTGCATTCTAAGACCCAAATCAACTCCCTAGCTGCCGTAGTTTTCGAGTTACAGCCATTTGAAAAAGTGCAAGTTTGGACCCTCTAGCTGCCTCCGTTTCCGAGATATTCAAGGTTTTTTATTTTCCAGTCGAGGGGTGACTTTGCCTTGAAATTTTCAACTTTTCTTGCGGTTTTTGTTCCGGAATCGTATTTTTGGTTTTTAGGGCATGGTACCAGCTGCATTTTAAGACCCAAATCAACTCCCTAGCTGCCGTAGTTTTCGAGTTACAGCCATTTGAAAAAGTGCAAGTTTGGACCCTCTAGCTGCCTCCGTTTCCGAGATATTCAAGGTTTTATATTTTCCAGTCGAGGGGTGACTTTGCCTTGAAATTTTCAACTTTTCTTGCGGTTTTTGTTCCGGAATCGTATTTTTGGTTTTTAGGGCATGGTACCAGCTGCATTTTAAGACCCAAATCAACTCCCTAGCTGCCGTAGTTTTCGAGTTACAGCCATTTGAAAAAGTGCAAGTTTGGACCCTCTAGCTGCCTCCGTTTCCGAGATATTCAAGGTTTTATATTTTCCAGTCGAGGGGTGACTTTGCCTTGAAATTTTCAACTTTTCTTGCGGTTTTTGTTCCGGAATCCTATTTTTGGTTTTTAGGGCATGGTACCAGCTGCATTCTAAGACCCAAATCAACTCCCTAGCTGCCGTAGCTTTCGAGTTACAGCCATTTGAAAAAGTGCAAGTTTGGACCCTCTAGCTGCCTCCGTTTCCGAGATATTCAAGGTTTTTTATTTTCCAGTCGAGGGGTGACTTTGCCTTGAAATTTTCAACTTTTCTTGCGGTTTTTGTTCCGGAATCGTATTTTTGGTTTTTAGGGCATGGTACCAGCTGCATTTTAAGACCCAAATCAACTCCCTAGCTGCCGTAGTTTTCGAGTTACAGCCATTTGAAAAAGTGCAAGTTTGGACCCTCTAGCTGCCTCCGTTTCCGAGATATTCAAGGTTTTATATTTTCCTGTCGAGGGGTGACTTTGCCTTGAAATTTTCAACTTTTCTTGCGGTTTTTGTTCCGGAATCGTATTTTTGGTTTTTAGGGCATGGTACCAGCTGCATTTTAAGACCCAAATCAACTCCCTAGCTGCCGTAGTTTTCGAGTTACAGCCATTTGAAAAAGTGCAAGTTTGGACCCTCTAGCTGCCTCCGTTTCCGAGATATTCAAGGTTTTATATTTTCCAGTCGAGGGGTGACTTTGCCTTGAAATTTTCAACTTTTCTTGCGGTTTTTGTTCCGGAATCGTATTTTTGGTTTTTAGGGCATGGTACCAGCTGCATTTTAAGACCCAAATCAACTCCCTAGCTGCCGTAGTTTTCGAGTTACAGCCATTTGAAAAAGTGCAAGTTTGGACCCTCTAGCTGCCTCCGTTTCCGAGATATTCAAGGTTTTATATTTTCCAGTCGAGGGGTGACTTTGCCTTGAAATTTTCAACTTTTCTTGCGGTTTTTGTTCCGGAATCGTATTTTTGGTTTTTAGGGCATGGTACCAGCTGCATTTTAAGACCCAAATCAACTCCCTAGCTGCCGTAGTTTTCGAGTTACAGCCATTTGAAAAAGTGCAAGTTTGGACCCTCTAGCTGCCTCCGTTTCCGAGATATTCAAGGTTTTATATTTTCCAGTCGAGGGGTGACTTTGCCTTGAAATTTTCAACTTTTCTTGCGGTTTTTGTTCCGGAATCGTATTTTTGGTTTTTAGGGCATGGTACCAGCTGCATTTTAAGATCCAAATCAACTCCCTAGCTGCCGTAGTTTTCGAGTTACAGCCATTTGAAAAAGTGCAAGTTTGGACCCTCTAGCTGCCTCCGTTTCCGAGATATTCAAGGTTTTATATTTTCCAGTCGAGGGGTGACTTTGCCTTGAAATTTTCAACTTTTCTTGCGGTTTTTGTTCCGGAATCGTATTTTTGGTTTTTAGGGCATGGTACCAGCTGCATTTTAAGACCCAAATCAACTCCCTAGCTGCCGTAGTTTTCGAGTTACAGCCATTTGAAAAAGTGCAAGTTTGGACCCTCTAGCTGCCTCCGTTTCCGAGATATTCAAGGTTTTATATTTTCCAGTCGAGGGGTGACTTTGCCTTGAAATTTTCAACTTTTCTTGCGGTTTTTGTTCCGGAATCCTATTTTTGGTTTTTAGGGCATGGTACCAGCTGCATTTTAAGACCCAAATCAACTCCCTAGCTGCCGTAGTTTTCGAGTTACAGCCATTTGAAAAAGTGCAAGTTTGGACCCTCTAGCTGCCTCCGTTTCCGAGATATTCAAGGTTTTATATTTTCCAGTCGAGGGGTGACTTTGCCTTGAAATTTTCAACTTTTCTTGCGGTTTTTGTTCCGGAATCCTATTTTTGGTTTTTAGGGCATGGTACCAGCTGCATTTTAAGACCCAAATCAACTCCCTAGCTGCCGTAGTTTTCGAGTTACAGCCATTTGAAAAAGTGCAAGTTTGGACCCTCTAGCTGCCTCCGTTTCCGAGATATTCAAGGTTTTATATTTTCCAGTCGAGGGGTGACTTTGCCTTGAAATTTTCAACTTTTCTTGCGGTTTTTGTTCCGGAATCCTATTTTTGGTTTTTAGGGCATGGTACCAGCTGCATTTTAAGACCCAAATCAACTCCCTAGCTGCCGTAGTTTTCGAGTTACAGCCATTTGAAAAAGTGCAAGTTTGGACCCTCTAGCTGCCTCCGTTTCCGAGATATTCAAGGTTTTATATTTTCCAGTCGAGGGGTGACTTTGCCTTGAAATTTTCAACTTTTCTTGCGGTTTTTGTTCCGGAATCCTATTTTTGGTTTTTAGGGCATGGTACCAGCTGCATTTTAAGACCCAAATCAACTCCCTAGCTGCCGTAGTTTTCGAGTTACAGCCATTTGAAAAAGTGCAAGTTTGGACCCTCTAGCTGCCTCCGTTTCCGAGATATTCAAGGTTTTATATTTTCCAGTCGAGGGGTGACTTTGCCTTGAAATTTTCAACTTTTCTTGCGGTTTTTGTTCCGGAATCGTATTTTTGGTTTTTAGGGCATGGTACCAGCTGCATTTTAAGACCCAAATCAACTCCCTAGCTGCCGTAGTTTTCGAGTTACAGCCATTTGAAAAAGTGCAAGTTTGGACCCTCTAGCTGCCTCCGTTTCCGAGATATTCAAGGTTTTATATTTTCCAGTCGAGGGGTGACTTTGCCTTGAAATTTTCAACTTTTCTTGCGGTTTTTGTTCCGGAATCGTATTTTTGGTTTTTAGGGCATGGTACCAGCTGCATTTTAAGACCCAAATCAACTCCCTAGCTGCCGTAGTTTTCGAGTTACAGCCATTTGAAAAAGTGCAAGTTTGGACCCTCTAGCTGCCTCCGTTTCCGAGATATTCAAGGTTTTATATTTTCCAGTCGAGGGGTGACTTTGCCTTGAAATTTTCAACTTTTCTTGCGGTTTTTGTTCCGGAATCGTATTTTTGGTTTTTAGGGCATGGTACCAGCTGCATTTTAAGACCCAAATCAACTCCCTAGCTGCCGTAGTTTTCGAGTTACAGCCATTTGAAAAAGTGCAAGTTTGGACCCTCTAGCTGCCTCCGTTTCCGAGATATTCAAGGTTTTATATTTTCCAGTCGAGGGGTGACTTTGCCTTGAAATTTTCAACTTTTCTTGCGGTTTTTGTTCCGGAATCGTATTTTTGGTTTTTAGGGCATGGTACCAGCTGCATTTTAAGACCCAAATCAACTCCCTAGCTGCCGTAGTTTTCGAGTTACAGCCATTTGAAAAAGTGCAAGTTTGGACCCTCTAGCTGCCTCCGTTTCCGAGATATTCAAGGTTTTATATTTTCCAGTCGAGGGGTGACTTTGCCTTGAAATTTTCAACTTTTCTTGCGGTTTTTGTTCCGGAATCCTATTTTTGGTTTTTAGGGCATGGTACCAGCTGCATTTTAAGACCCAAATCAACTCCCTAGCTGCCGTAGTTTTCGAGTTACAGCCATTTGAAAAAGTGCAAGTTTGGACCCTCTAGCTGCCTCCGTTTCCGAGATATTCAAGGTTTTATATTTTCCAGTCGAGGGGTGACTTTGCCTTGAAATTTTCAACTTTTCTTGCGGTTTTTGTTCCGGAATCCTATTTTTGGTTTTTAGGGCATGGTACCAGCTGCATTTTAAGACCCAAATCAACTCCCTAGCTGCCGTAGTTTTCGAGTTACAGCCATTTGAAAAAGTGCAAGTTTGGACCCTCTAGCTGCCTCCGTTTCCGAGATATTCAAGGTTTTATATTTTCCAGTCGAGGGGTGACTTTGCCTTGAAATTTTCAACTTTTCTTGCGGTTTTTGTTCCGGAATCCTATTTTTGGTTTTTAGGGCATGGTACCAGCTGCATTTTAAGACCCAAATCAACTCCCTAGCTGCCGTAGTTTTCGAGTTACAGCCATTTGAAAAAGTGCAAGTTTGGACCCTCTAGCTGCCTCCGTTTCCGAGATATTCAAGGTTTTATATTTTCCAGTCGAGGGGTGACTTTGCCTTGAAATTTTCAACTTTTCTTGCGGTTTTTGTTCCGGAATCGTATTTTTGGTTTTTAGGGCATGGTACCAGCTGCATTTTAAGACCCAAATCAACTCCCTAGCTGCCGTAGTTTTCGAGTTACAGCCATTTGAAAAAGTGCAAGTTTGGACCCTCTAGCTGCCTCCGTTTCCGAGATATTCAAGGTTTTATATTTTCCAGTCGAGGGGTGACTTTGCCTTGAAATTTTCAACTTTTCTTGCGGTTTTTGTTCCGGAATCCTATTTTTGGTTTTTAGGGCATGGTACCAGCTGCATTTTAAGACCCAAATCAACTCCCTAGCTGCCGTAGTTTTCGAGTTACAGCCATTTGAAAAAGTGCAAGTTTGGACCCTCTAGCTGCCTCCGTTTCCGAGATATTCAAGGTTTTATATTTTCCAGTCGAGGGGTGACTTTGCCTTGAAATTTTCAACTTTTCTTGCGGTTTTTGTTCCGGAATCCTATTTTTGGTTTTTAGGGCATGGTACCAGCTGCATTTTAAGACCCAAATCAACTCCCTAGCTGCCGTAGTTTTCGAGTTACAGCCATTTGAAAAAGTGCAAGTTTGGACCCTCTAGCTGCCTCCGTTTCCGAGATATTCAAGGTTTTATATTTTCCAGTCGAGGGGTGACTTTGCCTTGAAATTTTCAACTTTTCTTGCGGTTTTTGTTCCGGAATCGTATTTTTGGTTTTTAGGGCATGGTACCAGCTGCATTTTAAGACCCAAATCAACTCCCTAGCTGCCGTAGTTTTCGAGTTACAGCCATTTGAAAAAGTGCAAGTTTGGACCCTCTAGCTGCCTCCGTTTCCGAGATATTCAAGGTTTTATATTTTCCAGTCGAGGGGTGACTTTGCCTTGAAATTTTCAACTTTTCTTGCGGTTTTTGTTCCGGAATCCTATTTTTGGTTTTTAGGGCATGGTACCAGCTGCATTTTAAGACCCAAATCAACTCCCTAGCTGCCGTAGTTTTCGAGTTACAGCCATTTGAAAAAGTGCAAGTTTGGACCCTCTAGCTGCCTCCGTTTCCGAGATATTCAAGGTTTTATATTTTCCAGTCAAGGGGTGACTTTGCCTTGAAATTTTCAACTTTTCTTGCGGTTTTTGTTCCGGAATCCTATTTTTGGTTTTTAGGGCATGGTACCAGCTGCATTTTAAGACCCAAATCAACTCCCTAGCTGCCGTAGTTTTCGAGTTACAGCCATTTGAAAAAGTGCAAGTTTGGACCCTCTAGCTGCCTCCGTTTCCGAGATATTCAAGGTTTTATATTTTCCAGTCGAGGGGTGACTTTGCCTTGAAATTTTCAACTTTTCTTGCGGTTTTTGTTCCGGAATCCTATTTTTGGTTTTTAGGGCATGGTACCAGCTGCATTTTAAGACCCAAATCAACTCCCTAGCTGCCGTAGTTTTCGAGTTACAGCCATTTGAAAAAGTGCAAGTTTGGACCCTCTAGCTGCCTCCGTTTCCGAGATATTCAAGGTTTTATATTTTCCAGTCGAGGGGTGACTTTGCCTTGAAATTTTCAACTTTTCTTGCGGTTTTTGTTCCGGAATCGTATTTTTGGTTTTTAGGGCATGGTACCAGCTGCATTTTAAGACCCAAATCAACTCCCTAGCTGCCGTAGTTTTCGAGTTACAGCCATTTGAAAAAGTGCAAGTTTGGACCCTCTAGCTGCCTCCGTTTCCGAGATATTCAAGGTTTTATATTTTCCAGTCGAGGGGTGACTTTGCCTTGAAATTTTCAACTTTTCTTGCGGTTTTTGTTCCGGAATCGTATTTTTGGTTTTTAGGGCATGGTACCAGCTGCATTTTAAGACCCAAATCAACTCCCTAGCTGCCGTAGTTTTCGAGTTACAGCCATTTGAAAAAGTGCAAGTTTGGACCCTCTAGCTGCCTCCGTTTCCGAGATATTCAAGGTTTTATATTTTCCAGTCGAGGGGTGACTTTGCCTTGAAATTTTCAACTTTTCTTGCGGTTTTTGTTCCGGAATCGTATTTTTGGTTTTTAGGGCATGGTACCAGCTGCATTTTAAGACCCAAATCAACTCCCTAGCTGCCGTAGTTTTCGAGTTACAGCCATTTGAAAAAGTGCAAGTTTGGACCCTCTAGCTGCCTCCGTTTCCGAGATATTCAAGGTTTTTTATTTTCCAGTCGAGGGGTGACTTTGCCTTGAAATTTTCAACTTTTCTTGCGGTTTTTGTTCCGGAATCCTATTTTTGGTTTTTAGGGCATGGTACCAGCTGCATTTTAAGACCCAAATCAACTCCCTAGCTGCCGTAGTTTTCGAGTTACAGCCATTTGAAAAAGTGCAAGTTTGGACCCTCTAGCTGCCTCCGTTTCCGAGATATTCAAGGTTTTATATTTTCCAGTCGAGGGGTGACTTTGCCTTGAAATTTTCAACTTTTCTTGCGGTTTTTGTTCCGGAATCGTATTTTTGGTTTTTAGGGCATGGTACCAGCTGCATTTTAAGATCCAAATCAACTCCCTAGCTGCCGTAGTTTTCGAGTTACAGCCATTTGAAAAAGTGCAAGTTTGGACCCTCTAGCTGCCTCCGTTTCCGAGATATTCAAGGTTTTATATTTTCCAGTCGAGGGGTGACTTTGCCTTGAAATTTTCAACTTTTCTTGCGGTTTTTGTTCCGGAATCGTATTTTTGGTTTTTAGGGCATGGTACCAGCTGCATTTTAAGACCCAAATCAACTCCCTAGCTGCCGTAGTTTTCGAGTTACAGCCATTTGAAAAAGTGCAAGTTTGGACCCTCTAGCTGCCTCCGTTTCCGAGATATTCAAGGTTTTATATTTTCCAGTCGAGGGGTGACTTTGCCTTGAAATTTTCAACTTTTCTTGCGGTTTTTGTTCCGGAATCCTATTTTTGGTTTTTAGGGCATGGTACCAGCTGCATTTTAAGACCCAAATCAACTCCCTAGCTGCCGTAGTTTTCGAGTTACAGCCATTTGAAAAAGTGCAAGTTTGGACCCTCTAGCTGCCTCCGTTTCCGAGATATTCAAGGTTTTATATTTTCCAGTCGAGGGGTGACTTTGCCTTGAAATTTTCAACTTTTCTTGCGGTTTTTGTTCCGGAATCCTATTTTTGGTTTTTAGGGCATGGTACCAGCTGCATTTTAAGACCCAAATCAACTCCCTAGCTGCCGTAGTTTTCGAGTTACAGCCATTTGAAAAAGTGCAAGTTTGGACCCTCTAGCTGCCTCCGTTTCCGAGATATTCAAGGTTTTATATTTTCCAGTCGAGGGGTGACTTTGCCTTGAAATTTTCAACTTTTCTTGCGGTTTTTGTTCCGGAATCCTATTTTTGGTTTTTAGGGCATGGTACCAGCTGCATTTTAAGACCCAAATCAACTCCCTAGCTGCCGTAGTTTTCGAGTTACAGCCATTTGAAAAAGTGCAAGTTTGGACCCTCTAGCTGCCTCCGTTTCCGAGATATTCAAGGTTTTATATTTTCCAGTCGAGGGGTGACTTTGCCTTGAAATTTTCAACTTTTCTTGCGGTTTTTGTTCCGGAATCCTATTTTTGGTTTTTAGGGCATGGTACCAGCTGCATTTTAAGACCCAAATCAACTCCCTAGCTGCCGTAGTTTTCGAGTTACAGCCATTTGAAAAAGTGCAAGTTTGGACCCTCTAGCTGCCTCCGTTTCCGAGATATTCAAGGTTTTATATTTTCCAGTCGAGGGGTGACTTTGCCTTGAAATTTTCAACTTTTCTTGCGGTTTTTGTTCCGGAATCGTATTTTTGGTTTTTAGGGCATGGTACCAGCTGCATTTTAAGACCCAAATCAACTCCCTAGCTGCCGTAGTTTTCGAGTTACAGCCATTTGAAAAAGTGCAAGTTTGGACCCTCTAGCTGCCTCCGTTTCCGAGATATTCAAGGTTTTATATTTTCCAGTCGAGGGGTGACTTTGCCTTGAAATTTTCAACTTTTCTTGCGGTTTTTGTTCCGGAATCCTATTTTTGGTTTTTAGGGCATGGTACCAGCTGCATTTTAAGACCCAAATCAACTCCCTAGCTGCCGTAGTTTTCGAGTTACAGCCATTTGAAAAAGTGCAAGTTTGGACCCTCTAGCTGCCTCCGTTTCCGAGATATTCAAGGTTTTATATTTTCCAGTCGAGGGGTGACTTTGCCTTGAAATTTTCAACTTTTCTTGCGGTTTTTGTTCCGGAATCGTATTTTTGGTTTTTAGGGCATGGTACCAGCTGCATTTTAAGACCCAAATCAACTCCCTAGCTGCCGTAGTTTTCGAGTTACAGCCATTTGAAAAAGTGCAAGTTTGGACCCTCTAGCTGCCTCCGTTTCCGAGATATTCAAGGTTTTATATTTTCCAGTCGAGGGGTGACTTTGCCTTGAAATTTTCAACTTTTCTTGCGGTTTTTGTTCCGGAATCGTATTTTTGGTTTTTAGGGCATGGTACCAGCTGCATTTTAAGACCCAAATCAACTCCCTAGCTGCCGTAGTTTTCGAGTTACAGCCATTTGAAAAAGTGCAAGTTTGGACCCTCTAGCTGCCTCCGTTTCCGAGATATTCAAGGTTTTATATTTTCCAGTCGAGGGGTGACTTTGCCTTGAAATTTTCAACTTTTCTTGCGGTTTTTGTTCCGGAATCCTATTTTTGGTTTTTAGGGCATGGTACCAGCTGCATTCTAAGACCCAAATCAACTCCCTAGCTGCCGTAGTTTTCGAGTTACAGCCATTTGAAAAAGTGCAAGTTTGGACCCTCTAGCTGCCTCCGTTTCCGAGATATTCAAGGTTTTTTATTTTCCAGTCGAGGGGTGACTTTGCCTTGAAATTTTCAACTTTTCTTGCGGTTTTTGTTCCGGAATCGTATTTTTGGTTTTTAGGGCATGGTACCAGCTGCATTTTAAGACCCAAATCAACTCCCTAGCTGCCGTAGTTTTCGAGTTACAGCCATTTGAAAAAGTGCAAGTTTGGACCCTCTAGCTGCCTCCGTTTCCGAGATATTCAAGGTTTTATATTTTCCAGTCGAGGGGTGACTTTGCCTTGAAATTTTCAACTTTTCTTGCGGTTTTTGTTCCGGAATCGTATTTTTGGTTTTTAGGGCATGGTACCAGCTGCATTTTAAGACCCAAATCAACTCCCTAGCTGCCGTAGTTTTCGAGTTACAGCCATTTGAAAAAGTGCAAGTTTGGACCCTCTAGCTGCCTCCGTTTCCGAGATATTCAAGGTTTTATATTTTCCAGTCGAGGGGTGACTTTGCCTTGAAATTTTCAACTTTTCTTGCGGTTTTTGTTCCGGAATCCTATTTTTGGTTTTTAGGGCATGGTACCAGCTGCATTCTAAGACCCAAATCAACTCCCTAGCTGCCGTAGCTTTCGAGTTACAGCCATTTGAAAAAGTGCAAGTTTGGACCCTCTAGCTGCCTCCGTTTCCGAGATATTCAAGGTTTTTTATTTTCCAGTCGAGGGGTGACTTTGCCTTGAAATTTTCAACTTTTCTTGCGGTTTTTGTTCCGGAATCGTATTTTTGGTTTTTAGGGCATGGTACCAGCTGCATTTTAAGACCCAAATCAACTCCCTAGCTGCCGTAGTTTTCGAGTTACAGCCATTTGAAAAAGTGCAAGTTTGGACCCTCTAGCTGCCTCCGTTTCCGAGATATTCAAGGTTTTATATTTTCCTGTCGAGGGGTGACTTTGCCTTGAAATTTTCAACTTTTCTTGCGGTTTTTGTTCCGGAATCGTATTTTTGGTTTTTAGGGCATGGTACCAGCTGCATTTTAAGACCCAAATCAACTCCCTAGCTGCCGTAGTTTTCGAGTTACAGCCATTTGAAAAAGTGCAAGTTTGGACCCTCTAGCTGCCTCCGTTTCCGAGATATTCAAGGTTTTATATTTTCCAGTCGAGGGGTGACTTTGCCTTGAAATTTTCAACTTTTCTTGCGGTTTTTGTTCCGGAATCGTATTTTTGGTTTTTAGGGCATGGTACCAGCTGCATTTTAAGACCCAAATCAACTCCCTAGCTGCCGTAGTTTTCGAGTTACAGCCATTTGAAAAAGTGCAAGTTTGGACCCTCTAGCTGCCTCCGTTTCCGAGATATTCAAGGTTTTATATTTTCCAGTCGAGGGGTGACTTTGCCTTGAAATTTTCAACTTTTCTTGCGGTTTTTGTTCCGGAATCGTATTTTTGGTTTTTAGGGCATGGTACCAGCTGCATTTTAAGACCCAAATCAACTCCCTAGCTGCCGTAGTTTTCGAGTTACAGCCATTTGAAAAAGTGCAAGTTTGGACCCTCTAGCTGCCTCCGTTTCCGAGATATTCAAGGTTTTATATTTTCCAGTCGAGGGGTGACTTTGCCTTGAAATTTTCAACTTTTCTTGCGGTTTTTGTTCCGGAATCGTATTTTTGGTTTTTAGGGCATGGTACCAGCTGCATTTTAAGATCCAAATCAACTCCCTAGCTGCCGTAGTTTTCGAGTTACAGCCATTTGAAAAAGTGCAAGTTTGGACCCTCTAGCTGCCTCCGTTTCCGAGATATTCAAGGTTTTATATTTTCCAGTCGAGGGGTGACTTTGCCTTGAAATTTTCAACTTTTCTTGCGGTTTTTGTTCCGGAATCGTATTTTTGGTTTTTAGGGCATGGTACCAGCTGCATTTTAAGACCCAAATCAACTCCCTAGCTGCCGTAGTTTTCGAGTTACAGCCATTTGAAAAAGTGCAAGTTTGGACCCTCTAGCTGCCTCCGTTTCCGAGATATTCAAGGTTTTATATTTTCCAGTCGAGGGGTGACTTTGCCTTGAAATTTTCAACTTTTCTTGCGGTTTTTGTTCCGGAATCCTATTTTTGGTTTTTAGGGCATGGTACCAGCTGCATTTTAAGACCCAAATCAACTCCCTAGCTGCCGTAGTTTTCGAGTTACAGCCATTTGAAAAAGTGCAAGTTTGGACCCTCTAGCTGCCTCCGTTTCCGAGATATTCAAGGTTTTATATTTTCCAGTCGAGGGGTGACTTTGCCTTGAAATTTTCAACTTTTCTTGCGGTTTTTGTTCCGGAATCCTATTTTTGGTTTTTAGGGCATGGTACCAGCTGCATTTTAAGACCCAAATCAACTCCCTAGCTGCCGTAGTTTTCGAGTTACAGCCATTTGAAAAAGTGCAAGTTTGGACCCTCTAGCTGCCTCCGTTTCCGAGATATTCAAGGTTTTATATTTTCCAGTCGAGGGGTGACTTTGCCTTGAAATTTTCAACTTTTCTTGCGGTTTTTGTTCCGGAATCCTATTTTTGGTTTTTAGGGCATGGTACCAGCTGCATTTTAAGACCCAAATCAACTCCCTAGCTGCCGTAGTTTTCGAGTTACAGCCATTTGAAAAAGTGCAAGTTTGGACCCTCTAGCTGCCTCCGTTTCCGAGATATTCAAGGTTTTATATTTTCCAGTCGAGGGGTGACTTTGCCTTGAAATTTTCAACTTTTCTTGCGGTTTTTGTTCCGGAATCCTATTTTTGGTTTTTAGGGCATGGTACCAGCTGCATTTTAAGACCCAAATCAACTCCCTAGCTGCCGTAGTTTTCGAGTTACAGCCATTTGAAAAAGTGCAAGTTTGGACCCTCTAGCTGCCTCCGTTTCCGAGATATTCAAGGTTTTATATTTTCCAGTCGAGGGGTGACTTTGCCTTGAAATTTTCAACTTTTCTTGCGGTTTTTGTTCCGGAATCGTATTTTTGGTTTTTAGGGCATGGTACCAGCTGCATTTTAAGACCCAAATCAACTCCCTAGCTGCCGTAGTTTTCGAGTTACAGCCATTTGAAAAAGTGCAAGTTTGGACCCTCTAGCTGCCTCCGTTTCCGAGATATTCAAGGTTTTATATTTTCCAGTCGAGGGGTGACTTTGCCTTGAAATTTTCAACTTTTCTTGCGGTTTTTGTTCCGGAATCGTATTTTTGGTTTTTAGGGCATGGTACCAGCTGCATTTTAAGACCCAAATCAACTCCCTAGCTGCCGTAGTTTTCGAGTTACAGCCATTTGAAAAAGTGCAAGTTTGGACCCTCTAGCTGCCTCCGTTTCCGAGATATTCAAGGTTTTATATTTTCCAGTCGAGGGGTGACTTTGCCTTGAAATTTTCAACTTTTCTTGCGGTTTTTGTTCCGGAATCGTATTTTTGGTTTTTAGGGCATGGTACCAGCTGCATTTTAAGACCCAAATCAACTCCCTAGCTGCCGTAGTTTTCGAGTTACAGCCATTTGAAAAAGTGCAAGTTTGGACCCTCTAGCTGCCTCCGTTTCCGAGATATTCAAGGTTTTATATTTTTCCAGTCGAGGGGTGACTTTGCCTTGAAATTTTCAACTTTTCTTGCGGTTTTTGTTCCGGAATCGTATTTTTGGTTTTTAGGGCATGGTACCAGCTGCATTTTAAGACCCAAATCAACTCCCTAGCTGCCGTAGTTTTCGAGTTACAGCCATTTGAAAAAGTGCAAGTTTGGACCCTCTAGCTGCCTCCGTTTCCGAGATATTCAAGGTTTTATATTTTCCAGTCGAGGGGTGACTTTGCCTTGAAATTTTCAACTTTTCTTGCGGTTTTTGTTCCGGAATCCTATTTTTGGTTTTTAGGGCATGGTACCAGCTGCATTTTAAGACCCAAATCAACTCCCTAGCTGCCGTAGTTTTCGAGTTACAGCCATTTGAAAAAGTGCAAGTTTGGACCCTCTAGCTGCCTCCGTTTCCGAGATATTCAAGGTTTTATATTTTCCAGTCGAGGGGTGACTTTGCCTTGAAATTTTCAACTTTTCTTGCGGTTTTTGTTCCGGAATCCTATTTTTGGTTTTTAGGGCATGGTACCAGCTGCATTTTAAGACCCAAATCAACTCCCTAGCTGCCGTAGTTTTCGAGTTACAGCCATTTGAAAAAGTGCAAGTTTGGACCCTCTAGCTGCCTCCGTTTCCGAGATATTCAAGGTTTTATATTTTCCCAGTCGAGGGGTGACTTTGCCTTGAAATTTTCAACTTTTCTTGCGGTTTTTGTTCCGGAATCCTATTTTTGGTTTTTAGGGCATGGTACCAGCTGCATTTTAAGACCCAAATCAACTCCCTAGCTGCCGTAGTTTTCGAGTTACAGCCATTTGAAAAAGTGCAAGTTTGGACCCTCTAGCTGCCTCCGTTTCCGAGATATTCAAGGTTTTATATTTTCCAGTCGAGGGGTGACTTTGCCTTGAAATTTTCAACTTTTCTTGCGGTTTTTGTTCCGGAATCGTATTTTTGGTTTTTAGGGCATGGTACCAGCTGCATTTTAAGACCCAAATCAACTCCCTAGCTGCCGTAGTTTTCGAGTTACAGCCATTTGAAAAAGTGCAAGTTTGGACCCTCTAGCTGCCTCCGTTTCCGAGATATTCAAGGTTTTATATTTTCCAGTCGAGGGGTGACTTTGCCTTGAAATTTTCAACTTTTCTTGCGGTTTTTGTTCCGGAATCCTATTTTTGGTTTTTAGGGCATGGTACCAGCTGCATTTTAAGACCCAAATCAACTCCCTAGCTGCCGTAGTTTTCGAGTTACAGCCATTTGAAAAAGTGCAAGTTTGGACCCTCTAGCTGCCTCCGTTTCCGAGATATTCAAGGTTTTATATTTTCCAGTCGAGGGGTGACTTTGCCTTGAAATTTTCAACTTTTCTTGCGGTTTTTGTTCCGGAATCCTATTTTTGGTTTTTAGGGCATGGTACCAGCTGCATTTTAAGACCCAAATCAACTCCCTAGCTGCCGTAGTTTTCGAGTTACAGCCATTTGAAAAAGTGCAAGTTTGGACCCTCTAGCTGCCTCCGTTTCCGAGATATTCAAGGTTTTATATTTTCCAGTCGAGGGGTGACTTTGCCTTGAAATTTTCAACTTTTCTTGCGGTTTTTGTTCCGGAATCGTATTTTTGGTTTTTAGGGCATGGTACCAGCTGCATTTTAAGACCCAAATCAACTCCCTAGCTGCCGTAGTTTTCGAGTTACAGCCATTTGAAAAAGTGCAAGTTTGGACCCTCTAGCTGCCTCCGTTTCCGAGATATTCAAGGTTTTATATTTTCCAGTCGAGGGGTGACTTTGCCTTGAAATTTTCAACTTTTCTTGCGGTTTTTGTTCCGGAATCCTATTTTTGGTTTTTAGGGCATGGTACCAGCTGCATTTTAAGACCCAAATCAACTCCCTAGCTGCCGTAGTTTTCGAGTTACAGCCATTTGAAAAAGTGCAAGTTTGGACCCTCTAGCTGCCTCCGTTTCCGAGATATTCAAGGTTTTATATTTTCCAGTCGAGGGGTGACTTTGCCTTGAAATTTTCAACTTTTCTTGCGGTTTTTGTTCCGGAATCCTATTTTTGGTTTTTAGGGCATGGTACCAGCTGCATTTTAAGACCCAAATCAACTCCCTAGCTGCCGTAGTTTTCGAGTTACAAGCCATTTGAAAAAGTGCAAGTTTGGACCCTCTAGCTGCCTCCGTTTCCGAGATATTCAAGGTTTTATATTTTCCAGTCGAGGGGTGACTTTGCCTTGAAATTTTCAACTTTTCTTGCGGTTTTTGTTCCGGAATCCTATTTTTGGTTTTTAGGGCATGGTACCAGCTGCATTTTAAGACCCAAATCAACTCCCTAGCTGCCGTAGTTTTCGAGTTACAGCCATTTGAAAAAGTGCAAGTTTGGACCCTCTAGCTGCCTCCGTTTCCGAGATATTCAAGGTTTTATATTTTCCAGTCGAGGGGTGACTTTGCCTTGAAATTTTCAACTTTTCTTGCGGTTTTTGTTCCGGAATCGTATTTTTGGTTTTTAGGGCATGGTACCAGCTGCATTTTAAGACCCAAATCAACTCCCTAGCTGCCGTAGTTTTCGAGTTACAGCCATTTGAAAAAGTGCAAGTTTGGACCCTCTAGCTGCCTCCGTTTCCGAGATATTCAAGGTTTTATATTTTCCAGTCGAGGGGTGACTTTGCCTTGAAATTTTCAACTTTTCTTGCGGTTTTTGTTCCGGAATCGTATTTTTGGTTTTTAGGGCATGGTACCAGCTGCATTTTAAGACCCAAATCAACTCCCTAGCTGCCGTAGTTTTCGAGTTACAGCCATTTGAAAAAGTGCAAGTTTGGACCCTCTAGCTGCCTCCGTTTCCGAGATATTCAAGGTTTTATATTTTCCAGTCGAGGGGTGACTTTGCCTTGAAATTTTCAACTTTTCTTGCGGTTTTTGTTCCGGAATCGTATTTTTGGTTTTTAGGGCATGGTACCAGCTGCATTTTAAGACCCAAATCAACTCCCTAGCTGCCGTAGTTTTCGAGTTACAGCCATTTGAAAAAGTGCAAGTTTGGACCCTCTAGCTGCCTCCGTTTCCGAGATATTCAAGGTTTTATATTTTCCAGTCGAGGGGTGACTTTGCCTTGAAATTTTCAACTTTTCTTGCGGTTTTTGTTCCGGAATCCGTATTTTTGGTTTTTAGGGCATGGTACCAGCTGCATTTTAAGACCCAAATCAACTCCCTAGCTGCCGTAGTTTTCGAGTTACAGCCATTTGAAAAAGTGCAAGTTTGGACCCTCTAGCTGCCTCCGTTTCCGAGATATTCAAGGTTTTATATTTTCCAGTCGAGGGGTGACTTTGCCTTGAAATTTTCAACTTTTCTTGCGGTTTTTGTTCCGGAATCGTATTTTTGGTTTTTAGGGCATGGTACCAGCTGCATTTTAAGACCCAAATCAACTCCCTAGCTGCCGTAGTTTTCGAGTTACAGCCATTTGAAAAAGTGCAAGTTTGGACCCTCTAGCTGCCTCCGTTTCCGAGATATTCAAGGTTTTATATTTTCCAGTCGAGGGGTGACTTTGCCTTGAAATTTTCAACTTTTCTTGCGGTTTTTGTTCCGGAATCGTATTTTTGGTTTTTAGGGCATGGTACCAGCTGCATTTTAAGACCCAAATCAACTCCCTAGCTGCCGTAGTTTTCGAGTTACAGCCATTTGAAAAAGTGCAAGTTTGGACCCTCTAGCTGCCTCCGTTTCCGAGATATTCAAGGTTTTATATTTTCCAGTCGAGGGGTGACTTTGCCTTGAAATTTTCAACTTTTCTTGCGGTTTTTGTTCCGGAATCCTATTTTTGGTTTTTAGGGCATGGTACCAGCTGCATTTTAAGACCCAAATCAACTCCCTAGCTGCCGTAGTTTTCGAGTTACAGCCATTTGAAAAAGTGCAAGTTTGGACCCTCTAGCTGCCTCCGTTTCCGAGATATTCAAGGTTTTATATTTTCCAGTCGAGGGGTGACTTTGCCTTGAAATTTTCAACTTTTCTTGCGGTTTTTGTTCCGGAATCCTATTTTTGGTTTTTAGGGCATGGTACCAGCTGCATTTTAAGACCCAAATCAACTCCCTAGCTGCCGTAGTTTTCGAGTTACAGCCATTTGAAAAAGTGCAAGTTTGGACCCTCTAGCTGCCTCCGTTTCCGAGATATTCAAGGTTTTATATTTTCCAGTCGAGGGGTGACTTTGCCTTGAAATTTTCAACTTTTCTTGCGGTTTTTGTTCCGGAATCCTATTTTTGGTTTTTAGGGCATGGTACCAGCTGCATTTTAAGACCCAAATCAACTCCCTAGCTGCCGTAGTTTTCGAGTTACAGCCATTTGAAAAAGTGCAAGTTTGGACCCTCTAGCTGCCTCCGTTTCCGAGATATTCAAGGTTTTATATTTTCCAGTCGAGGGGTGACTTTGCCTTGAAATTTTCAACTTTTCTTGCGGTTTTTGTTCCGGAATCCTATTTTTGGTTTTTAGGGCATGGTACCAGCTGCATTTTAAGACCCAAATCAACTCCCTAGCTGCCGTAGTTTTCGAGTTACAGCCATTTGAAAAAGTGCAAGTTTGGACCCTCTAGCTGCCTCCGTTTCCGAGATATTCAAGGTTTTATATTTTCCAGTCGAGGGGTGACTTTGCCTTGAAATTTTCAACTTTTCTTGCGGTTTTTGTTCCGGAATCGTATTTTTGGTTTTTAGGGCATGGTACCAGCTGCATTTTAAGACCCAAATCAACTCCCTAGCTGCCGTAGTTTTCGAGTTACAGCCATTTGAAAAAGTGCAAGTTTGGACCCTCTAGCTGCCTCCGTTTCCGAGATATTCAAGGTTTTATATTTTCCAGTCGAGGGGTGACTTTGCCTTGAAATTTTCAACTTTTCTTGCGGTTTTTGTTCCGGAATCCTATTTTTGGTTTTTAGGGCATGGTACCAGCTGCATTTTAAGACCCAAATCAACTCCCTAGCTGCCGTAGTTTTCGAGTTACAGCCATTTGAAAAAGTGCAAGTTTGGACCCTCTAGCTGCCTCCGTTTCCGAGATATTCAAGGTTTTATATTTTCCAGTCGAGGGGTGACTTTGCCTTGAAATTTTCAACTTTTCTTGCGGTTTTTGTTCCGGAATCGTATTTTTGGTTTTTAGGGCATGGTACCAGCTGCATTTTAAGACCCAAATCAACTCCCTAGCTGCCGTAGTTTTCGAGTTACAGCCATTTGAAAAAGTGCAAGTTTGGACCCTCTAGCTGCCTCCGTTTCCGAGATATTCAAGGTTTTATATTTTCCAGTCGAGGGGTGACTTTGCCTTGAAATTTTCAACTTTTCTTGCGGTTTTTGTTCCGGAATCGTATTTTTGGTTTTTAGGGCATGGTACCAGCTGCATTTTAAGACCCAAATCAACTCCCTAGCTGCCGTAGTTTTCGAGTTACAGCCATTTGAAAAAGTGCAAGTTTGGACCCTCTAGCTGCCTCCGTTTCCGAGATATTCAAGGTTTTATATTTTCCAGTCGAGGGGTGACTTTGCCTTGAAATTTTCAACTTTTCTTGCGGTTTTTGTTCCGGAATCCTATTTTTGGTTTTTAGGGCATGGTACCAGCTGCATTCTAAGACCCAAATCAACTCCTAGCTGCCGTAGTTTTCGAGTTACAGCCATTTGAAAAAGTGCAAGTTTGGACCCTCTAGCTGCCTCCGTTTCCGAGATATTCAAGGTTTTTTATTTTCCAGTCGAGGGGTGACTTTGCCTTGAAATTTTCAACTTTTCTTGCGGTTTTTGTTCCGGAATCGTATTTTTGGTTTTTAGGGCATGGTACCAGCTGCATTTTAAGACCCAAATCAACTCCCTAGCTGCCGTAGTTTTCGAGTTACAGCCATTTGAAAAAGTGCAAGTTTGGACCCTCTAGCTGCCTCCGTTTCCGAGATATTCAAGGTTTTATATTTTCCAGTCGAGGGGTGACTTTGCCTTGAAATTTTCAACTTTTCTTGCGGTTTTTGTTCCGGAATCGTATTTTTGGTTTTTAGGGCATGGTACCAGCTGCATTTTAAGACCCAAATCAACTCCCTAGCTGCCGTAGTTTTCGAGTTACAGCCATTTGAAAAAGTGCAAGTTTGGACCCTCTAGCTGCCTCCGTTTCCGAGATATTCAAGGTTTTATATTTTCCAGTCGAGGGGTGACTTTGCCTTGAAATTTTCAACTTTTCTTGCGGTTTTTGTTCCGGAATCCTATTTTGGTTTTTAGGGCATGGTACCAGCTGCATTCTAAGACCCAAATCAACTCCCTAGCTGCCGTAGCTTTCGAGTTACAGCCATTTGAAAAAGTGCAAGTTTGGACCCTCTAGCTGCCTCCGTTTCCGAGATATTCAAGGTTTTTTATTTTCCAGTCGAGGGGTGACTTTGCCTTGAAATTTTCAACTTTTCTTGCGGTTTTTGTTCCGGAATCGTATTTTTGGTTTTTAGGGCATGGTACCAGCTGCATTTTAAGACCCAAATCAACTCCCTAGCTGCCGTAGTTTTCGAGTTACAGCCATTTGAAAAAGTGCAAGTTTGGACCCTCTAGCTGCCTCCGTTTCCGAGATATTCAAGGTTTTATATTTTCCTGTCGAGGGGTGACTTTGCCTTGAAATTTTCAACTTTTCTTGCGGTTTTTGTTCCGGAATCGTATTTTTGGTTTTTAG